>JAKWJD010000980.1:0-76044 GCA_027705065.1 Solanum peruvianum | reverse complement strand
ACCAAGATGTACCGTGACCTAAAGCAACACTTTTGGTGGAGTAGAATGAAGCGCGACATTGTTGATTTTGTTGCCAAATGTCCAAATTGTCAACAAGTAAAGTATGAACACCAGAGGCCCAGAGGAACACTTTAGAGAATGCCCCTTCCTGAATGGAAATGTGAGAGAATTGCAATGGACTTCGTGGTTGGTCTTCCAAAGACATTGGGTAAGTTTGATTCCATTTGGGTAATTGTGGACAGATTAACTAAGTTTGCGCACTTCATTCCGGTCAAGGTGACCTACAATGCAGAGAAGTTAGCCAAAATCTACATCTCAGAGATCGTTCGATTGCATGGAGTTCCACTTTCCATCATATCAGATAGGGGTACGCAGTTTACTTCTAAGTTTTGGAGAACATTGCATGTGGAATTAGGTACTAGGTTGGACCTTAGTACTGCATTTCACCCGCAGACTGATGGTCAGTCTGAGCGAACGATTCAAGTGTTGGAGGATATGCTTCGTGCATGTGTGATAGAATTTGGTGGTCATTGGGATAACTTCTTACCCTTAGCGGAGTTTTCATATAATAATAGCTATCACTCCAGTATTGACATGGCTCCATTTGAAGCATTGTATGGGAGGAGATGTAGGTCTCCCATTGGTTGGTTTAATGCATTTGAGGTTAGACCTTGGGGTACTGACCTTTTGAGAGATTCATTGGAGAAAGTGAAATCTATTCAAGAAAATCTTTTAGCGGCGCAAAGTAGTCAAAAGGAATATGCAAATCGAAAGGTTAGAGACTTGGAGTTCATGGAGGGTGAACAAGTCTTGCTGAAGGTTTCACCCATGAAAGGGGTGATGCGGTTTGGTAAAAGAGGTAAGCTAAGCCCAAGGTATATTGGACCATTTGAAGTACTTAAGCGAGTAGGGGAGGTGGCTTATGAATTAGCCTTGCCTCCAGGGCTGTCTGGAGTGCATCCGGTATTTCATGTGTCTATGTTGAAAAGATACCATGGAGACGGAAACTACATCATTCGTTGGGATTCAGTTTTGCTGGATGAGAATTTGACTTATGAGGAGGAGCCTGTCGCTATTTTAGATAGAGAAGTCCGCAAGTTGAGGTCAAGGGAGATTGCATCCATCAAAGTTCAATGGAAGAATCGACCAGTTGAAGAAGCCACTTGGGAGATGGAGGCAGATATGCAAGAAAGATACCCACATCTGTTTACGGATTCAGGTACTCCTTTCCGCTCTTGTTTTCCTTCTTGTGATCGTTCGAGGACAAACGATGGGTAAGTTGGTATCTATTGTAACGACCTGTTTAGTCGTTTTGAGCAGCAGATTTTAATTCTGGAAAAACTGGCAGAGACGACGGACCCCACGACGGACCGTCATGGGCACGACGAACCGTCGAGGGTGTCTTGTTTCAAAACACTTAGAAATTAGAAATTTGGGTGCTGAAATAGACTCTCTGAACTTGGTGACGGAATGGCAGGACGGACCGTCACAGGCGTGACGGACCGTCAAAGATTCTTTAGTGGAAATTGAGTCTCTGAACTCTGTGACGGACCTGCAGGACGGACCATCGCAGGCACGACGGACCGTTACAGGTTGCGTAATCCCAGTCTGGGTCGGATTTCTGTTTAAGTTTTAAAGGGGCATTTTGGACTATTCCTGCCATAATCATAAATTTCGTGGGTTAATATTAATAACTCGATTTCTTGGGGGTTAAAAGAGGTAACCTTGAGTTAATTAGTGGGTTACTATTGTCATCTTTTATACTTAATTATATGCTAATTAGGGTAAAAGAAAGAGGATTTGAATAATAAAAATAGAAACAACAAGAAGAGAGAGAGAGAGGATCGAGAGAGAGAGAGGAACGAAGGGGATATCAAAGATTGTGAGGATTTGCTTGCTTGATCACGAAATCTTCGGTGGAGGTAGGTTATGGTTTTGATACTATTCGTAGTAAACTCTTAATAGCGAATGATATGTATTGGTAGTATTGTAAACCCTGCTATATGCTTAATTGTATGCTTGCATGATTGTGATTTAGAATTGTGATAAAATAAGCATGATGAAGCTATTGAATCCCAAATCTTGAAAAACCCTAATCTCTTTGTTAATGATGATGCCTTGGTGTAAGAGAAGGCTTTATGAATTGATAGAATGAGATTAGAGGGATTGGGTGTCACGAACCGACACGTAGAATTAGGGGATCGGAGTGTCACGTTCCGACACATAGAATTAAGGGATCGGAATGTCACGTACCGACACATAGTAGTAGGGGATCGGAGTGTCACGTACCGACACAAGAGGAATAAAGATAATGAATCTGGAAAGATGTTAATATACTCAATCTAATGAACCTAATTCCCAAATGAGTATGGTATTGAGGCTTGAGTCCTCATGGATGAACTTGGTTGTACTTATTGATGATTATAGTACTTGTTGTTGCTACATGTTGAGTATTGTAGTTGATTTATGATATTAACTGATATATACTGTTTTCTATTTTGAGTTGGCCGATGATACCTACTCAGTACTTGTGGTTGTACTGACCCTTACTTGTATGTTTCTTTCTTTGTTATTTGTGGAGTGCAGCAAACGTGCCGTCGTCTTCAAATCAACCGCAACTCTAGCCAGTCTTCATTTCACCGGAATTCAGGGTGAGCTAATGCTTCTAGCTTGGACTGGATTTTCTTCTTCATGTCTTGATGCCTCGAATCTCCGGCATGGACTAGCTATTACTTATTTTAGCTTTCTTAGATACTCTTAGTTTTAGTAATTGAGGATAGATGTTCTTGTGATGATGACTTCCAGATTTTGGGGATAATAATAGTTATTGAATTTATTTTTATTAATGAGTTTAAGTCTTCCGCATTGTATTTCGTTAATTTTGTTTCAAATGTTGGGGTTAGATTGGTTGGTTCGCTCATATAGGAGTGTAAGTGTGGGTGCCAGTCGCGGCTCAGTTTTGGGTCGTGACACAAATGAATCAACATTTTCATGTCCTGTAATTTCATTAGCTACAATCTTATTGATTCAATTGTCACACCGTGCACTACTAATGTTTTGGAACATCAACAGTGGCGGATCTAGGATTTAAAGGTTGTGGGTGCTCACTTCCTTTAACAAAACCTTTTAGCAATCATATTTTATAAATTGTACTAACTGAAACTCTTCAATAAAAAAGGCCTTAATTAGGAAAAGGAAAAAGTGTAGGAAAACAAAAAGAAACAAAAGCCCTTTATTAGATAGAAAAAGGAATAAAATTAAAAAAAAAAAGAAAAAAAGGTGCAAAATTCGCTGCTGCAAAAAGAAGGAAGGAAAAAGTGTAAGAAAAAAAAGGTTAAAAAAAAAAAGCCCCTCCTTGATTAGATGAGAAAGAAAAAAATTTAAAAAGAAAAAGAAAAAAAGAGTGTAAAATTCGCAGCAAAAAGAAAAGAAAAAAAATGGGGCAGGTGGGATTTGAACCCTGCCATTGTGCTTTGCAAGACTATAGTTTTCATTTGTAAACCAGCCACCCATGACTGCTTTCATACTATCGGTGCTCAGTTAATTTTTAATTATGGATTTATTATATTTTCTCTCTCTCTCTCTCTCTCCTCTCTCTCTCTAATATATATATATATTATATATATATATATAATATATATATATATATATATATATTATATATATATATATATAAAATTCGGAGTCAATGGGTGCTCAAGCACCCGAAATTCACTTACTGGGTTTCTATTTCATCCAAAAGGTGAAAAATATGCATATCCTTATTTCTTCTCTCAACAATATATTGATTGTATCGTAAAGCATTTGAAATGTTAATTAGAAACAAAACAACATATGCTTTATTTATGATCAAGTGCGGGTTGATGACGCCAGAATAGGCGAGATGTCTTTGATAATATACCAAAGAGAGATTAATAAAGAAAGTTGTATTGAAAAGGATACCTCTAATTTTTAAGGACATAGCATGAGCAGAAGCACTAAAGAGAATCCTAGAGATATTAGTGCTCCAGTTCCGTATTACAACCTAGAATTTTTAGCCGGAACAGATCATTGTAGCCATAAATTTCGGGGAATAACAACACTAGAAGAAATTCTAGTATATTTATAAGTTAAATTAACCTCATTCATGAATTTGTTACATGAACTTCATGAATTTGACATGAAAATTATCTATTTATTTTTTGCATTTTCTTCGTGTAATGGTCTTATTAATAGTACTGCTCTAAATTTTATTTTCTTCCTTAAAGACTATTTTGCTCAAAATGTTAATTTTTTCCACATTGGTGGGAGAAAAGAACTTTTAAATGATTAAATATAGAAGAACTACTATGTTATTAAAGCGGTTAACAAGATGTCTAGTCTTGTTCTACCGTTGTCGGTCACTCGGCTCAAATTGGAGTTTGGCAAATATATCCATCGAGAAATTTTTGTTTTGGACAAAAAAAATAAATCCAAAATATTTCTATTGGCGGCATGAATTGAAATGTGTGTGAAGAGACACATCTCTTCAGTGAAGGGTGTGCACTAGAGGTGCTAACTACACTTTAACATGTGTCACTGCACAGATACAACACAACCTAAAAAATGTAACTTTACAAACTTTTTTGATGCGAAGAAGAGACTTATGATGTTTAATACTAGGATTATACGTATATATACTTGATATACTAACAACATAAGTTATATCCGGTAAAGTTCACCATAAGTATTCCAGTACCAATTATTTTAGCATATTTTGATTGAGAAACACTACAATCTTTATTCTATTACAATGCGTGTTAGGATCATAAGAGATCTCCCTAAACAACATCAAAATAATATTTTTTTTAACTTGATTTTAATGTAATGAGGCTGACACAAATATAAACTATCAATATTTATTTTAATTTTGATTCCTAAAATTACATCTACTTCGTACTGATTTTCCATCCAAACATAGTAGACAAAAAGTTCTTAGTTTCATCAATAACATTTATTTTTGGACAAAAATTAACAAGTGATCTACATATAATCACGTAATTTTAACCTGTCATTTTGGAATAATCATAGGTATAGATTTATTGACAAGAAAATCACTATCCACTAATGTGATATTAGAGTTTTCATACCGCTGCTTAGGTGTCTATTTTAGCATATACAAGGACTTACCCAACTTGAATAATTTATTATCTTCTCCTTGGACCACAAACCTTTGGGTTGAGTTAATAAATATGTCTATTTGTCTAACTCACCATTAAAAAAATTGTTTTGACATCCATTTTATCACTAAATTATGAAAGATGGAAAACGCAATAAGACTCCTAACAGTCATTATTTTTGTCACAAGAGAATAAATATAAATAATTGACACCTTTCTTTTGGTTAAAATTTCTCATCAAAATTCTAGCCTTATATTTATCAATTGTAGCTTCTAGTCTCAATTTCTTCCTAAATGTCCACTTGCTACATATGAATTTACAACCTTTAGGCAAATCAGACAAGTCTGAAATGTGATTCAAAACTATATAGTTTAATTCATTTTTAACACCTTATTTTAAAAGTATCACATACATTGATCTCATACTATAGAGTTCAAATAATTTTTTAATATCTTCTTTTCAAAATATCACATATGGTGCTAACTCTTAACCTATAGTTAATGAATGTAATAAATGTCTAAGAATCAGTGGGGGAGTTATGCTTACCACCGAGAGGATTTGAAAGGGTAGATGTTTCCTCTAGTGTTTTTTTGTAATGAGTGTTGACATGTTAAATTTAAATGGAGCATGCTTATGTTTTGTAGTCTTAAGAATCTTTAGGTGTGTGATGAAGATGTTGTATGGGCGGTCTCGTTATGTCTTACCTAGGTGAGTCTTAGGATAACTTTGGATAAGAACGTCTAAATGATAAAAATGGATTACTTGATGAATGTGACTAAATGTTGAGGTTAAGGAAGTTTTAGTTGTATATGAAATGATGCTTTGTAAACTTGATTCATGAAGGTTTTACTAAAATAGCATGAAAATTATGTTTCAACTACAATGTCCTTTTTAGCATGTTTTTGCATATTACCATACTCAGTACAATTTTTGTACTAACTCCATATTCTTCTACATTTCTATAAGTATAGGTGGAAGACAAGTCAAGCTTCTTAAAAGGTCAAGCTTGGGAAGTTGATTCTCTCAAGATTTATATGTCCTCATTTGTTTGAGGACATGCACTATGTTTCTTTTAGTTTCATTCATTTAATACATTGTTTAAGACTTAGTATGTTTCTTTTAATATAAAGGGTCGTGACCCTATGATATTAAGACGTGTCTATGATGGCTTGAGATGCATTTTGTCATTTTTGTATATTTTTTTCTTATGAATCATTGAACCTCCTAAGCAAACAAAGGAGGAAGAGAGGTAGAAAAAATGCAAATGAACAAAGAGAGACGACAAAATTGTGCTATCTCTATTTATTATAAAGAACCCACAACTGACTTAGTTGATTAGATATGATGGATTTTTATATTATTTTAGGCATCGACTAGTTGTATGCTTGTCATGCCTCATGCGATTATAGAACCCAAATAGTCAAGTTTTAATTTCTTAGTGGTCTAGCCACAGAGTGGAAACGTAGTATAGAAGTGCCTAAGGTTTGATATTTTTATACCTTAAGGCTAGAGAGATCAGTCTCCAAGGGATGACATTTTGTAGTCTCTCTTTGTTCATTTGTGCATATTCTACCTCTCTTCCTCCTAAGTTTCTTTAGGAGGTTCAATGGTTCACTAGAAATCAAATTTATAAAAATAACCAAATTAATCTCAATTCATTCTCATACACAACCAATATCACAGTACATATTCCAAAAAAAGGACAGAATGCCAATCACATACCGAAAGTAGTAATTAGTTCAGTGTCAATTCCTAACTCTTCTTGTGGTTGCATGAAATATTGGGAAACAGTTTTCTCACAACAAGATGCTAGAACAGCTGTAGAGAATGGGATTATTAAACAATGCTTATAATACATCTTCTGCATTTACGCTAGCATCTTATTGTTAGAAAATCTTTTCCCTATCTTTTTGCAATCATAAAGAGCGTTCAAGATTGATACTGAAGATCCTTGTTACTATTGTGCCAATGCTAAGTGTTTCAGTCATCTTTTTTAATATACTTCTTGTGTAAAAGAACGGAACTAAGGTGGATTTTTTCTTATTTGTAAATCTACTCTCTAGTGAATGGTTGAACCTCCTAAATAGACTGAGGAGGAAGTGAGGTAGAAAAAGCATAAACGAAAACAAAATCCAGAGCGAAGTTGTTAACAAAACTAGTAGGCACATGTAATGCTCAAAATTGAGGTGGATGTTCATAAAAAGTTCATTATTTTCATCCAAAGACTTGGTGAAGAAAGAAACTTTACCACACAAATTTATTGCAATTTCCTTTTATATTGTCAATCCTTGAGTTTTATGGGCATATAGATATAATCTAGCTAATAATTCTAGGCTGAAATGCGAAATTGTGTGCACACGTTATGTATTTCAAAAATAAAGTTATCATGTATGGTGCAACCTGTCTTAGTTTATCTCTTTTGGGTATATTATCAAAGAAACCTGGCTTATTCTGGTTTCAACAACTCACACATGATTATACACAACCCGAATATTATTTTAGGGTTAACCCATCGGTGTCCCGTTAAAGTTGGAATGAAATATGACATATACACTTTAATTATCTTATGTTCATTTTGAACACCTGTAATAGTCATTTACTGTGTCATTTCGACGGTTTATTTATATTCCCAGATCCAACTAAAGCCTGTGTTGACTAATGCTTTTGCTGGAAAAATAGACAAATCTTTAAGTGACAAGTGGACTTTTTTCTTAAAAGAAAAAAGAATCACTTTTAATTCCTTTTTTTCTCCGGGTCTGTAATCCCATACCCTAGACCCCATTTCTTCATCTTCTTCTTTTTTAACTCCACCAAGAACAGATAATCTTTCACTAATCTCAGTAATTTCATTCTTCTTATTTTGTGCCTTGAAATTATTATATTTTTTTTCTCAGTAATTCACTGCAATTTTTTTTTAAAAAATAATTTCTTCTCATCCATTTTCTATGTTTAATCTCTTTTATCCCAACCCATATCCTCCTTTATTTTTCTTTTCTATTATGTATTTTTTTATTTTACGAATACTCATTATAATGTAGTAGGAGATACAAATAAAAGAACTTACCTTTTTAAAAATATTTATTTCCATTGTAGTCGGAGAGGATCCGATAATTATCAATCAAGTAATTTCATTATTTATGTCTCCTCTAGTGCATATAGTGCAAAAGAAGTGGAAATTTTTTTTTTGTGTATTTTATATTAGTACTGAATGATGGATAAAAAATTAAATTATATTTTCAGGGAATAACCAAAAAACTAAGTAGTGTACATGTCCAACTATAACAATATATTTTCTCAAAATTTGGTTGGTGATGAGGGATGATCTATGGTTGCAGAGAAAATGAGCGAGCGGGAAGGAGTAAAAAAAATAATCAATGGAGAGTGGTGAAAGATTGCAGAGAGAAACAGTGAGGAAGAAGAAGAAAGAGAAAAAAATTACCAAAAAGGCTTCTCAAACGCGCATAAAATACGTGTTACACAATTACTATGTTGAGTCAGCAAAAAGTGTCTAAATGACAATGTGCAGCCCTACATAAGGTTTTTAAAATGAACAAAGTTTGATTAAAGTGTCTAAGTGAAAATTTGTGTCAAATTTATGAAGTCACCGATGGGTTTCACCTTATTTTTATGCTGATTAACATTTTGCATACTTTGTGATGTAGTTGATATGTTCTTAAGATGATAAAGGATATGAAATTTTGTTCACCTTTTGGGTCAACCAATAACCCTAAGGAGAAACTTCCTGCTCTTGAAGTTCCCAAACATAAGCATTTGAATTGCATTTGTAGGATTGTAGCTGATGAAAGTGTATAAAAGGAAATTGGTGATATGTCAGCACACATGGGCTCTGTAGCAACATATATGCCATAAAATTAGTAGAGATAGTGTCCATAAATGCATTACCAATTTCATGTCATGTAATTTCATTAGCGAAAATCTTATTGATGCAATTGTCACACACCGTGCACCACTAATGTTTGGGAACTTAAAGGGGAGGAAGTTCGTCCTTGGGGTTACTATTTAATCAAAAAGGTAAATAAATATGCATATACTTATTTCTTATCTAAACAAAAATTGATTGTATCATAAAGCATGTGAAATGTTAATTAGAAACAAAATAACATATGCTTTGTTTATAACAAGTGCGGGTTGATGACGCCAGAATATGTCGGGATGTCTTTCATAGTATACAAAAAAGAGATGAATCAAGAAAGTTGTATTGAAAAGGATACCTTTAATTTTTAAAGACATAGCTTGCGCACATGAACTAGATATGATCCTAGAGATATTAGTGCCCCAGTTCTGTATTACAACCTATAATTTTAGTCGGAACGGATTTGTGTGGCCATAAATTTCGGGGAATAACAACACTAGAAGAAATTCTAGTATATTTGTGAGGTAAATTACCTCGTTAATGAATTTTTTGCATGAACTTCATGAATTTTTCATGAAAATTACCTATTTATTTTATGCATTTCCTTCGCCTTATGGTCTTATTATAGTACTACTGTACTACTCTACCTTTTATTTTCTTCTTCGTTAAAGACTGTTTTCCTCAAATTCTTAATTTTTTCCCACATTGGTGGGAGAAAAGAACTTTTAAATGATTAAATATAGAAGAAATTCTATGTTGTTAAGGGTTAAGAGATTTCAACTCATATTTTACCGTTTACCGTTGTCGGTTCGTTCACTGCAGTTGTCGGTCATTCGACTGAAGTTGGCTTGGCAAATATATCCATTGAGAAATTTTGTTTTTGGACAATAAAATAAACCCATAATATTTCTCGTGGCTGCATGAACTGATGTGCGTACAACACATTAATGCACGGTGAAGAGACACATCTCTTTAGTCAAGGGTGTGCACTAGAAGTGTTAACTGCACTTGGGCATGTGTCAGTGCACACATACAATGCAACCTAAAAAAAGTAATTTTACACAAATTTTAATGCGACGAAGAGCCTTCTAATGTTAACTACTAGGATTATAAGTATATCTACTTGATATACTAAAAATAAATTACATCAGGACAAGTACAGATAACCATAAGCATTAAAGTCTCAATTATTTTAGCATATTTTGTTTGAGAAACACTAAAATCTTTATTTTATTTGTCACGACCCAAAAACCGAGCCGCGACTGGCACCCACATTTACCCTCCTATGTGAGCGAACCAACCAATCTAACCCTCAACATTTCAATATAATAATCGACAGAAAGTAATGCGAAAGACTTAAACTCATTAATAAAAACCAATCATTAACTTCTAAAATTCAACATCTATTATTCCCCAAAATCTGGAAGTCATCACCACAAGAACATCTATGATCAAATTACTAAACTAAGTGTATTCTAAAAAGCTAACACAAGTAAAAGCTAGTCCATGCCAAAACTTCAAGGCATCAAGACATGAGGAAGAAGATCCAGTTCAAGCTAGAAGCATTAGCTCACCCTGAAGATCCAATGTGACGAGGACTGGCTAGATTTGCGGTTGAGTTGAAGACGACGGCACGTTTGCTGCACTCCACAAATAACAAGAAAGAAAACATAAAAGTAGGGGTCAGTACAAAACACGGGTACTGAGTAGATATCATCGGCCAACTCAAAATAGAAGACAATATATATCAAGTAATATTATAAAATCAACTATGATACTCAACATGTAGCAACAACAAGTACTATATCATTAACAATTATCGTCAAGTTCACACATGAGGACTCAAGCCTCAATACCACACTCATTTGGGAATTAGATTCATTAGATTGAGTATATTAGCATCTTTCAAGATTCATTATCCATATTCCTCTTGTGTCGGTACGTGACACTCCGCTCCCTCATTAATCTCTATTCCTCTTGTGTCGGTACATGACACTCCGATCCCTTACTACTATGTGTCGGAACATGACACTCCGATCCCCTAAATCTACGTGTCGGTTCGTGACACCCGGTCCCCCTAAATCTACGTGTCGGTTCGTGACACCTGATCCCCTAAATTTACGTGTCGGTTCATGACACCGATCCCCTAAATCTACGTGTCGGTTCGTGACACTCAATCCCCTAAATCTACGTGTCGGTTCGTGACACTCCGATCCCCTAATCTCATTATATCAATTCCTCAAGCCTTCTCTTATACCAAGGCATCATCATTCTCATTACTTTAGTTCATCAAGCCTTTTCTTATACTAAGGCATCATCAAGCTCATTACTTTAGTTTATCAAGCCTTCTTTATTACCAAGGCGTCATCATTAACAAAGAGATTAGGGTTTTTCAAGATTTGGGATTCAATAGCTTCATCATGCTTATTTTATCACAATTACATAATCATATTCATGCAAGCATACAATTAAGCATATAGAAGATGAGATAACATTACCAACACATATCATTCACTATTAAGAGTTTACTACGAATAGTGTGAAACCATAACCTACCTCCACCGAAGATTAGTGATCAAGCAAGCAATTTCCCAAAGCTTTGTCCTTCTTCTCGTTCAATCCTCTCTCTCTCTCTCTCTCTCTCTCTTGTTCTTTCTATTTTTCTTATTCAAAACCCTCTTTATTTTACCCTAATTAGCATATAATTAAGAATAAAGATGGAAATAATAACCCACTAATTAACTTTAGGTTACCTCTTTTAACCCCCAAGTAATTAGACTTATTAACATTAACCCACTAACTGTATAATTAAAGCAGGAATAGTCCAAAACGTCCCTTAAAACACTTAAAGAAATTCGACCCAGACTGGGATTATGCAACCTGTGACGGCCCATCGTGCCTGTGACGGTCCGTCCTACAGGTCGTCGCAAAGTTCAGAGACTCAATTTCCACCAAAGAGTCTGTGACGGTCCGTCACGCCTGTGACGGTCCGTCCTGCCATTCCGTTACGAAGTTCAGAGAGTCGATTTCAGTACCCAATTTCAGAATTTCTAAGTGTTTTGAAACGAGACCCTGCGACGGTCCGTCGTGCCCATGACGGTCCGTCGTGGGGTCCATCGTCTCAGCCAGTTTTCCAGAAATAAAATCTGCTGCTCAAAACGACTAAACAGGTCGTTACATTATTACAAGTGAATGCTAGGATCATGAGGAGATCTCCCTAAACTACATCAAAATAAATAATTTTTTGAACTTGATTTTAATGTAATGAGGCTGAGACAAAGATAAATCATCAATGTTTCTTTTAATTTTGATTTCTACAATTACATCTATCTCATACTGATTTTCCATTCCAAACTTAGTAGACAAAAATTTCTTAGTTTCATCAATAACATTCCTTTTTGGATAAAAATGAACAAGTTATATACATATAATCACGTAATTTGAACCTATCATTTTGGAATAATCATAGGTTTAAGATTAATTAACAAGAAAATCACTATCCACTAATGTGATATTAGAGTTTTCATACCGTTGCTTAAGTGTCTATTTTAGCTTATACAAGGACTTACTCAACTTGAATAATTTATTATCTTCTTCTGGAACCACACAACCTTTGGGTTGAGTTAAATATATCCACTTTCTACATATGAATTTAAAACCTTTAGGCAAATCATAAAAGTCTGAAGTGTGATTTGAAACTATGAAGTTTAATTCATTTTTAACACCTACTTTTAAAAATATCACATACATTGATCTCATACTATAGAGTTTAATTCATTTTTAATATCTTCTTTTCAAAATATCAAATATGGTGCTATCTCTTAACCTATAGTTAATGAATGTAATGAATGTCTAAGAATAAGTGGGGGAGTTAGC
The DNA here is from genome assembly GCA_027705065.1 of Solanum peruvianum. Classification (NCBI taxonomy): domain Eukaryota; kingdom Viridiplantae; phylum Streptophyta; class Magnoliopsida; order Solanales; family Solanaceae; genus Solanum; species Solanum peruvianum. Next base: position 63,156 of record JAKWJD010000980.1, on the reverse strand, counting down.
TTACCACCGAGAGGATTTGAAGAAGAGGTGGATACTCTTTGTGAGCAGAGATGTCGTATTCAATGTACCTCTGAAGTTGAATACTCTTCGTGAGTTGAGATGTAGTACTTAGAATAAATCTCGTTATCCCTTAACTATGTGCCCGCATATATTTATCTATTGGAGATCCAAGTAAAGGATAAGATAATGACCCTACTTTAGGCAAGTGGGGATCCATCATCTGGTACGGGTTAATACCGAGATTTCATGTCTAGTTTTCATGATCTATGTCGGTTAAAGCTAGCCCCCACAAACGAATGTAATGAACTAACTCTTTTTAAGGGTGTACTACTTAGGGTAGGTGGTGGAATGAGAGGCTATTTATCCTTCGCACAAGTAGACATTTGAATGAAGTTTTGGTGTGTCCTTATATGATGTTACTGAGGTATGTTGACTTATATCTAATGTTAATGAAGAATGTTGGCCTTAAGACTAAAGTGATGAAAGCTATGTAAATGATGAATGTGATGTGCCTAGTCTATGGTGATTCTCAAGGAGCACTAAGCTGGGAGTAGTAGTATGGGATGCTACTTTTATATTGCACTAAGTGTAACTAGGAGGTTGTCATGGAGGATGGTCTTTATGTGAAGTTACTAAAGACATGTATGTTTCCTCTAGTGTTTTTAGTAATGAGTGTAGACATGTTGAATTGAAATGGAGCATGCTTATCTTTGGTAGTCTGATGGATCCTTAGGTTTGTAATGAAGATGATGTATGGGCGGTCTCTTTATGTCTTACCTAGGTGAGTCATAGGATAACTTTGGATAGGAACATGTAAACGATAAAAATGGATTACTTGATGAATGTGACTAAATGTTGAGGTTAAGGAAGTTTTAGTTATATATGAAATGATGCTTTGTAAACTTGATTCATGAAGGTTTTACCAAAATAGCATGAAAATTATGTTTCAACTACAATGTCCTTTTTAGCATGTTTTAGCATATTACCATAGTTAGTACAATTTTTGTATTAACTCCATATTCTTCTATATTTCTATAAGTATAGGTGGAAGACAAGTGAAGGTTCTTAGAAGGTGAAGCTTGGATTCTCTCAAGATTTATATGTGATATGTTTGAGGACATGAACTATGTTTGTTTTAGTATCTTTCAATTAATACATTGTTTAAGACTTAGTATGTTTCTTTTAATGTAAAGGGTCGGGACCCTATGATATTAAGACGTGTCTAAGATGGCTTGACATGCATTTTCTCATTTTTGTATATTTTTTTCTTATGAATCATTGAACCTCCTAAGCAAACAAAGGAGGAAGAGAGGTCGAAAAAACGCAAATGAACAACGATAGACGAAAAAAAATTTCTATCTCTATTTATTATAATGAACTCAACTTGAATATATAATTATTTTCTCCTGGAACCACAAAACCTTTGGGTTGATCTAAATATAACTATTCATCTAGGTAACCATTTAAAAATATTATTTTGACATCTATTTTATCACTAAATCATGAAAAGTAGAAAAGCTATAAGACTCCTAGCGATCATTATTTTTGTCACAAGAGAATAAATATCAAAATAATCAACATCTTTCTTTTCGTTAAAACTCCTCATCAAATTTCTAGCCTTATATTTATCAATTGTAGCTTCGGGTCTCAATATGTCCAGTTGCTACATATGAATTTACAACCTTTATGCAAATCAGACAAGTCTCAAGTGTGATTCAAAACTATAAAGTTTAATTTATTTTTAACACCTTCATTTCAAAATATCACATATATTGATCTCATACTATAGAGTTTAATTCATTTTAATATCGTCTTTTCAAAATATCACATAATTGGTGATCTCATTTCCTCATAAAAATATCACATATGGTGATCTCCTTGTAAGTTCATTTAATGCTTCTTAGAAATAACTTCATAAGAAGAAACAACATAAGGATCAACAAACATAAATGTAGAAGCATCATTTTACATATCATTGAACACATTATTTTTCAAAGGAAATTTTGCTAAAAATTCAGCAACTCAAGATTCACAAATAGAAAACCTATTTTAAAAACAAAAATCTATATGCAGCACTCTTTTCACATAACCAATAAAGACAATGTCAAAAGTCTTACAACCTACATTTACTCATTTAAAATCAGGTTGTCTTACCTTAGCCAAAGATCTCAAAACTTTAAGAAATTTCAAACCCTTTCTAAAACATATATCAGGTCTTGTCTAACGTTTTATCAGGGACCATTAAAAATATAACATGCAAATAAGAAATCTTCCCTGCATTTTGTTTGATAGACTCGAGCATAAAAGCATAGAAGTTATCATATCGTCAAGAGTTTTATATATATGTTCAGCTACACATTTTTGTTGGAATATAATGAGCACTAAGGTAATATATAATATCATTTCTATCACGAATATACTCCATAGTTTTCGTATTATATATATTGCCCCTACTAGATCCAAAAATCTCTTGATTTTGCTGTCTGATTTATTTTTTATTTCAAATTTGAAGAAAATAATTTCAACCTCATCTATAGATATTTGACTATATACCTTAGTGTATCTGGAAAATTAATACTTTTTCCACTTTTTCAAACAGTATTATTGATGTTTGTTGAATCTTTGAATTAAATAAAAAGGAATAAAATCTACAAACCTGAGTCACCAGAATAACTGTTCGAATCAAGAATAGCTCTATTGGGAAAAAGCTTATGAAGAACGTAACCAAAGTTTCTAAGAATCATCATTGATATAAGGGTCTTCAATGAACTAGTCTCCATGAAATCATGGTCTTGTACCTTAATGCAGCCTCCATATCTTCCAGATGATAACTACACAATAAAATCAACAAATATATTACATAATTATTACTCTATCGAGTACAAGATCCTACTTGTAGGAGTTGATTACACTAGATAATACAAGTCGTAGATTGATTACAAGACTCCTAGTTATACTTCAAATAAAATACTAAAAATTATTGTTAAATACAAGTAGGACTTCGCTACTAATAAATAAATAAAAATTAGTGTTTTTTTGAACTAAAATAGGCTCCAATAAATTTAAACAATACAAATGCATGTCATTTTGGCTTTGGATCTATTTTTAGTAACAAAATTACTCGAAATATCATACTCATTTTTTTATTTTAAAATATTTTTCCAATGGTAGGATCAATAGTGACAAAATAATTAGAACTTATCTCCTTATAAATCATGAATTTAAAAGGAGTTGGTACCTCCATGAATGATGCAAAGTGAAATAGTACTTAAATTTACACTAAAAGGAAACATTGAAGTGTGACGACTTGATTTAAATTGAGTTTCTCATATAGTTATGAAAGTAAAATTAAGGTAAATAGTTAGTAGATTTTGAGTTAATACAAGTCATTGAATTTAAATTTCAACCAATTACAAGCATGCGTCAAACTAAATAACTAAAAGATAAGTAGAATATTGACGTGAATAATATGTTTGAGAAATTACTATTTCTAAAATTTTTTTGTATTTAAAATGCAAAGAAATTTTTATTCCAACTCGAAATGTATATCAAACTCGGAGCAAAAAGAAACTAATCATTAGTCTTAGCCAATTCCTTTTTAATTTTTAAACTTAGAAGATAACTTACTACATGACATGTAACATACTAAAAAATAGCAGGTCACGTCAAAAATCAAATAAAGGATCTTGGTGAAATATAACTTTGTAAGGAGCAATAAATTGGGATGGTAAGTTAAGTATTGTACAAATTTGAAATTGAAAAAACATAAGAAAATGATCGAGAGGTAACCTTGAATTATCTTCTGCATCTGATGGCAATGATTATAAAATGATTGTTTGCTTTGAGAAAAACTTGTACAACATAGATATATTACAATTTAAGAGCTTTAAAACAGGGGAATTTTTTTCACTACATGTCCCATTAAGTACATACAATTTAGGCTTCATTTATAACCCAAATATTGAAGCCTAAAGAATATTTGAAAATCAAAGAAGGGGGGATAATCTCAACAAAATTGGGATCCAAAATTTGAATTGTTGATCTTTGAAGAGATAAAATTCAGAAAATAGGAGAAAAAATATCTTGAACAAATGGTGACATGGGGGGGCTATATTTCCCCAGAATAATTTTAGGCACATGGTGACATCTTTGAGGTAGAAAACTTGATGGATTGAGCTCAAAATCCGGTGAAGTTTTGGGGGGTTTGCATTTTGCAAGGACAGGGGCTGCTAGGGTTTCCAGTTCATTTGGGAAAGAAAGAAATGATAAAGAAAAGAATAAGAATAGAGGTCTTTATTTGAGGGGTTTGGGCCTGGGTTTTATAAACGATAGCGTCTGATTGGATAATATTTGGGCTGAAAGTGGGTTTGAAGAAACAAGTCATTTGTACTTTATCAAAATACTTTTGCTTGGAGTAATTCAAAATCGATAAAATTGAAAATGAGATAAATTATATCTAATTATTTATCAAACTTATTAACCGTTTAACAATTTATACCTACTTTGAAATAAAGACCTGTTATGTTGAATAAAAGAAGGAGAATAAGAAAAAGGAGAATAAGCAGAAGAAGATTAAGGAGAAGAAGGGGGAGGAGGGGGAGGAGTAGAATAAGACGAGGAACAAGAAGAAGAGGACGATGAAGAAGGACGAGGGGGAGGGGAACAAGAAGAATTAGAACAAAAGGAACAAGAATAAGACGAGAAGGAGGAGAATGATGAAGAGGAATAGGAATAGGAAGAGAAAGATGAAGTGGAAGTGGAAAAGCGGAAGGGAGGAACGAGGAGGAGGAGAATAGATCCAATATTTTTATAACATTAATAAATTATTCAAAACCTCTTTGAGGTACTTTTACCCGATAAATAGTAAAATTTCATAGACAATAGATTGAAAACATTTTAAATTTTAAGAAACAATTATTCAACTTTGCTTGTAACTAAAGAAGCCTGAATAATTAATCAACCCTCTCCTTTTTAGATAGGGATGATAGAAAAGAGTTAGGGCCAAAAGTAGGTCACGACCCCAAATACACCCTAGACGTGACATGACATACAAGACCCCGCAAGGTCCTGCGAAACTCATTGAGCATACTTCATCAAAGATAATAGAACAAAGAGTTCTAAAGGTATTATTTTAAATAAAAGAGTTTTACAAAATGTAGCAGAAGTCTTACATAAGTCTCAAAGCCATATATTACATCATAAGGGAGTGATTGAGACGTAAACCATAAATTACATACAAAGTCTGAAAAGAAAATACATGATAGCAATAGAATAATCTCTGTCCTCGATACATGAGGACTCATCACCTTAAGGTAAAAGTACTCGTATTGAAATGTAACTGTTGCAACAAAAAGGAAAATCTTAGTAGTTGAGGTTGTTGACTACCTTAACTCTCATCTTATTGGTATGATTCAATTCCCCACATTGTAATATTAACCATTCATAAAGTCTCTCATCATCTTCAAGTACCAAAGGTTAACAAGAAATTGTCGATTGAGTAAACTTCCATAAATAGTATAATTTCAATCTATCTATATATCAAATAAATCTAAATATAGACAAAGTGATATGGTACCTCTCTATGGCCTCCATTTATATTTATCTTTTTTTCCTTTTTTTAATCTTTTCCTTCATTTTCTAACAAACAATTATGCATTTAATAATTAAATATATTAACATATTTTCTATATCTAATTATGTTTCATGAGTTACTAAAAAAATCTATCTTTTTGCATTCTCTACTTAAATACCATTTCGACTGACCAACCTCCTTTTATCGATTTTTTCATGATTAATCCATCTATAAATAACAATCTTCCATAAAGTTGTTAGCTACTAATTTTTATTTTCACATTATTCTATTTTTAATCAATATATCTTCTTCCTTTTAAATGTTTTCCTTTGGTTCATCATCATGTGGTTAACAATCAAAAGAGATGATACAGAAAAAGCCTCCTCAACTACCTTTTACCAAATTTTCCATGATTTAATCCATCTATAAATAACAATCCTCTATAAAGTTTTTAACTACTCATTTTTATTTTCCTTTTTTTTAGTAAATATATATCTTCCTTTTAATGTTTTCTTTCGTTGAAATTTGGTTAATAAACGTATCATTAATAATCATTTAGAAAAAGTGATGTGACAATTTAATAATCACTTTGATAAAGATTATAGATATATTCTTCAAAATTTATTTTACCCTAAAGCAAAAGTCATCATATGAAAAGAAAGTTTGGTTGTAGTAAATTAATCAAAGAAAAATGGTCTGAGCTCTTTCATTCTGTTTCATCAGAAAATGTTCACTACAGTGGCCAAGATCATCAAGAGAGATAGTCAAATTAGTTTGATAAAGTAAAAGTGTTAATACTATATATGTCCATACACATTTTTTGTACTTATTTTAGTATCTGTTAGATAGTTATATGTCCAGTGCTAGATGCTATTTCAAAATTTTGGGAACATTCTACTAGTCATAACATTGATGGACTGCAATTTTGGTGGATGTAGCTTGGGTTATTCTTCCACCGGCACGCTACTCTTTGCAAGAGATCATATTTTGCTAGAATATTTTTATGCTTTCAAATAGGATATTCACAAGTTTCTTGACAAATCTTACCCTACTCTTTAATGGCCCTACTGTGGAAAAATCTTAACAGCCTATGTAGGTAAAATGGTTTTGATCGGAGGCTAAGCTTGTGAAGGTTAACAATGATGGTAGGAAAGAGAGTCGAGCAATTTAGAATAAAGGGTAACTTATAGAAACTTCACTAGTCTAGGATTTATTAGTTGCTTAGATACCATTACTAGAATGCAAATTATATACAATATTGTTGCGATATAAATGCGTCAGGTTCAGATGCATGTACATCATGATACATGAGGTAAAATTAGCGGTAATTTGTTATTGATTATATTGAACTATGGATCGCATGTATATAGGATATATAGGCAAACCCTGATCATCTCACTTGCTTTCCTCACATCTCGATCATCACACTCCATTGTATCTTGTATCCTATGAGACATGTGAAGATATAGTGTAATTCACATGTATCTGGGATATATAGAAAAACATTTGTTGCCTGATATATCTTACTTTGAAATAGGATGAAATTATAATTATAATGTAATATTAGTATTTCAAACTATTGAAAGAACTAGTAAATATGGTTTAAAAATTGTGGTAGTTAGGTATTTTCCTAGATTGAAGGAGTAGTTAGGGAGAATTAAGTCATTATTGCTCTAATTTAGGCTATTTTAATGAGTAATGCATCTCAATACATTTAACTCTTAATTTGGTACATGATATATGAAAAGGTGGTATAATAAATAATTATGTGAAAGTATAGATTGGATTAGTAGATATGGGATGAATAGAAGAGAACTACTTCATTATACAAACATTACTATCTTATTGACTAATTCATACTATGATTTGAAATAACTACATTTTAATCTCACTATACAATTTCATAGAAGATTCAAGTTAGATATAAATACGAAATATACATTTATAAATGTATCTTGTCTGATCACATGTATCTGACATGCGGATACGCAAGCGAGATACAAGAGTTTGCGAGTGAAACAGGAGGGAGCAAGCAAAATTTTTCTATGGATCTCATATAAATGTGTATCCAGTTGGATACAATATATCTAGAACATATTATACCGAATTTTGATCCCATTTATCTCAAGATACATGAATCTGAAAACATATTTGGAACACACCAAAATTTGGTAAAGTTCATAATTTGCAAACAAATATATCTCGTTAACGACCCTCAAAATGAAATAGGCTAACTAGAGCCTTTCATGTGTTTAAAGAGTTATTAAATGGTTAATGATGTGTTAAAATGATGAATAATGTCTTAAGGGGTAATTTCAAAAGAGTTTGTATGTTGAACGTCAAAGAACGTCCAAGACATTTGGAAGCTAGTCTTGTATGTGCTAGTGTGCCTTTTAATGTTTTATGTGTTGTTTTGTATCCAAAATGATAGGGGAGGGTCCGTATACCTAGATGAGCATGTTCATCGTAGAAACATTCGGGTACGACTTCCGAAGGACCACCCCAAGGGTCCTTGAGAAGGACCCAAACCCTAGAAAGAAAACAACCAAAGATTGTCAAAAGACGACCCCTTATCGACGCTACTTATGTCAATCCACGCCTCGTTATTTAGGGGAATAGCTCAACACTTAAATGTGGGAGATTATCCTCTAGAATTTTACTTTCCAAACGATGCCCAGCAGTATGGGACGCCGGTCAAACGATGCACACTAGCTTGAGTCCGTCATTTGGAACCCCTATTAAGGTATGCTAGTTCATCCTTTATTCGTCTCTCATTCAAGGAGCCAATCCTATGGCTTTTCAAAAAGGTTTCAAATTCTTAAATTCTTATATTTTGAATACTAAGCATGGGTCTTTGCATGAAAGGTTTTAATGGATGGATTATGATGTTTTCAATATAAAGTTATGGTTTTATGATAAAAAAAAACTCAATCACCCCATGAACATGCCAATTTTTTAAATTGGGCTTATGAAGTGGGTTTAATGTATATGATTAAACAATGTTAGATTGTTTTTATAATGTTGTATTGTGATTATGTACTTCCATTTATGCCTTATTATGATAATTTATATAAGAATTGAGAAGGTGATCAATTCTTGGATGAAGGGTAAGTTGATCTATGTTGTTTAGATCTTATTGAATTGATCTTGAGTGGTATGGTCCACTTATGGTGGCGGTGTTTATTGATGTATATGATTGTATATATGAATTATGATTATGGCTTTGAAGCCATTGAATATGAAGTAAAGTGATGTTATAATGTATATGGATGAGATGTCTTATGAAGTTGAGAATATGTGTTTTGAAGATGCTATGTCTAATTGAATTACAATGTGAATGTGAAGCATGATAGTGTGTGAATTATGATTTATGTAGTATGATAATGCTTAAATTACTTGTTATGAATATAGTGGTTATGTGAAGAATGTTGTCACATATACTCACATGCACACACTTTGAATGAATGAAAGAAGTTAATGAATGAAAATGGGGGATTATAAGGTAGAGACTGGTCGTGAGTAGAGATGGAGTGTCTAGTACCAACCCTACTAGTCCTAAGAACTTTAGTGAGAGAAAAAGGAGGAGTTTGGGGTGGACACTCTTCGTTAGTTGAGTTGCAGTGTTTAGTAGCAACCTCACTATTCCCAAGAGCTTTTCAAAGAATGGTTGGAGGTTGGATACTCTTCGTGAGTTGAGATGTAGTATAAAAAAGTAATGTCCAGAGATGAGTGATCTTCATGAGTTAAGATGTAGTACATAATCACAATTTCTTAACCTATAGTTAATGAATGTGTAAGACTCAATCGAGGAGTCATGCCCAACAACTAGAGGATTTGAAGAAGGGGTGGATACTCTTTTTGAGTAGAGATGTAGTATCCAATGTACCTCTAGACATGAGTACTCTCGTGAGTTGAGGTGTAGTACTTAGAAGAAATCTCCTTAGCCCTTAACTATGCGCCCACATATGTTTACCTATTGGAGATCCAATTAAAGGCTAAGAAAATTACCCTACTTTAGGCAAGTAGGGATCCCTCATCCGGTAGGGGATATACCGGGATTACATGTCTAGCTCTCATTGTATATGTCGACTAAAGCTAGCCCCCATAAATGAACGTATTGAAATAAACTACTTAGGGTAGGTGGTGGAATGGGACGCTATTTATCCTTCGCACAAGTAGACATTTTGAGGATGTTTTGGTGTGTCCTTATATGAAAATGTATGAATGTTCTTAGAAGGTCAAGCTTGGGAAGTTGATTCTCTCAAGATTTGTATGTCCTTATATATTAAGGACATGAACTATGTTTCTTTTAGTTTCTTTCTTTTAATACATTGTTTAAGGCTTATTATATTTCTTTCAATGTAAAGGGTCATAACCTTAAGATATTAAGATGTGTCTAAGATGGCTTGAGATTCATTCTGTCATATTTGCATATTTTTTTTATATGAATCATTGAACCTCCAAAGCAAATAAAGGAGGAAGAGATGTAAAAAAACAAAAATGAACAAAGAGAAACTACAAAATTATGCTATCTCTATTTATTATAAAGAACCCACAATTGACTTAGTTGATTAGATATGATGGGTTTTATATTATTTTAGGCATAGACTAGTTTTGTGCTTGTTATGCCTAAGGCGATTATAGAACTCAAAATAGTCAAGTTTTAATTTCTTAGTGGTCTAGCCTCAGAGTGGAAACGTAGTATAGAAGTGCCTGAGGTTTGATATTTTTATACCTTAAGGCTAGGAAATTAAGTCTCCAAGGGATGAAATTTTGTAGTCTCTCTTTGTTCATTTGTGTTTTTTCTACCTCTATTCCTCTTAAGTTTGTTTAGGAGGTTCAATGGTTCACTAGAAAAAAAATTACAAAAATAACCAAATTAATCTCAATTTATTCTTATACACAACCAATATCACAGTATCCATTCAAAAAAACGACTGAATGCTAATCACATACCGAAAGTAGTAATTGGGATCTTCAGTGTCAATTCCTAACTCTTGTTGTGGTTGCACAAAAGATTGGGATACAATTTTCTCACAACAAGATGCTAGCGCAGATTTAGAGCATGGGATTATTAGAAAATGCTTATAATCCATGATCTGAATTTGTGCTAGCATCTTATTGTGAGAAAATATTGTCCTTTTCTTTTTGCAATCATAGAGAGAGTTCAAGATTGATACTGAAGATCCTAGTTACTATTTGTGGAATATGCTATGTTTTTCAGTCATTTTTTTGTATATACTTCTTGTGTAGAAGAACTGAACTAAGATTGATTTTTTTTTTGTAAATCTACTTTCTAGTGAATGGTTGAACCTCCTAAATAGGCTGAGGAGGATGTGAGGTAGAAAAAGCACAAATGAAAACAAAATCCAGAGCAAAGTTGTTAATAAAACAGGTAGTCAAAGGTAATGCTCAAAATTGAGGTGGATGTTCATGGAAAGTTCATTGTTGTCATCCAAAGACTTGGTGAAGAAGGAAAGTTTACCACACAAATGTACTACAATTTCCTTTGATATTGTCAATCCCTGAAACTTATAGGCATATAGATCTCATCTAGCTAATAATTCTACGTTGAAATGCGGAATTGGGACATTGATCTTTCTTGAATTATCTTTAGTCATTGTGTGTGCACGTTATGTATTTTGAAAATAAAGTTATCATGTATGGTGCCAGCTGTCTTAGTTTATCTCTTTTGGGTATAGTATCAAAGAAACATGGCTTATTCTAGCTTCAACAACTCACACATAATTACACCCAACCTGAATATTATTTTTAGGGTGAACCCATCGGTGTCCCCTTAAAGTTGGCATGAAATTTCACATAAACACTTTAATTATGCATTGTTCATTTTGAACACCTGTAGTATTCATTTACTAAGTCATTTCGACACTATTTATTTTCCCAGATCCAACTAAAGCGCGTGTTGACTAATGCTTTTTTTAGAAAAATCGACAAACATTTAAGTGAAGTGTGGACTTTTTTCTTAAAATAGGAAAAATCACTTTTAATTCCATTTTTTTCTCCAGATTTGCAATGCCATGCCCTAGACCCCATTTATTCATCTTCTTCTTCCTAAAATCCACCTAGTACGTCATAATCTCTAAACAATCTCTGTAATTTCATTCTTCTTATTTTGTTCCTTCAAATTATTATCTTTTTCTTTTCAGTAATTTTACTACAATTTTTTTTAAAAAATTATTTCTTCTCATCCATTTTCTATATTTAATCTCTCCTTATTGTAATCCATTTCCTCTATCTTTTATTTCTTTTCTATTAATTTTTTTTCTTTTACAAAAACTCATTATATATGTAGCAGGAGATACAAATATAAGAACTCACTTTTTTGAAATATTTATTTCCATTGTAGTCAGAGATGATCCGATAATTATCAATTAAATAATTTCATTGGTTATTTCTCCTCTAATGGATATAGTGCAAAAGAAGTGGAAAAATATATTTTTTGTGTACATTAAATTATTATTGAATGATGGATAAAAAAATAAATTAGATATTCAGGGAACAAGAAAAATCTAAGTAGGATAAATGCCCAAAAAAAAACTATATATTTCTCAAAGTTTGTGTGGTGATGAAGGGTGGCCTATGGTGGCAGAGAAAAAGAGCGAGCGGGAAGGAGTAAAAAAAATAATCAATGGAGAGTGATGAAATATTGCAGAGAGAAATAGTGAGGAAGAAGAAGAAAGAGAAAAATAAATTCACCAAAAAAGCTTTTTAAAATGCGCATAAATATGTGTTGCACAATTACTATGTTAAGTCAGCAAAAAACGTCTAAATGACAATGTGCACCCTACATAAGGTATTTAAAATGAATAATGTTTAATTAATGTGTCTAAGTAAAATTTTGTGCCAAATTTAAGAGGTCGCTGATGGATTTCCCCTTATTTTTATATTGATTAATATTTACATATTTTTTATGTAGTTGATATGTTCTTGATATTATAAAGTACATGAATTTTTTTTCACGTTTTGGTCAACCAATAACCCTAAGGAGAAACTTCCTGCTCTTGAAGTTCCCAAGCATAAGCAGTTGAATTGCATTGGTAAGATTGTAGCTGATGAAAGTGTATAAAAGGAAATTGGTGATATGTCAGTACACATGGGCTCTATAGCAACATATATGCCATAAAATTAGTAGAGCTAGTGTTCACAAATGCATCACCAATTTCATGTCCTGTAATTTCATTAGCTACAATCTTATTGATGCAATTGTCACACCGTGCACCACTAATGTTTGGGAACATAAATAAAAGGAGGAAGTTCGTCCTTGCGGTTACTATTTAATCCAAAATATGAATAAATATGCATATCGTTATCTCTTATCTCAACAATATATTAATTTTATCGTAAAGCATGTGAAATGTTAATGAGAAATAAAATAACATATGTTTTATTTATTATCAAGTGCGGGTTGATGACGCCAGAATAGGCGAGATGTCTTTGATAAAGAGAGATGAATCAAGAAAGTTGTATTGAAAAGGATACCTCTAATTTTTAAGGACAAAGCTTGCGCACAAGAATTAAAGAGGATCCTAGAGATATTAGTGCCCCTGTTCCGTATTACAACCTAGAATTTTTAGCCGGAACGGATCTGTGTAGCCATAAATTTTGGGGAATAACAACACTAGAAGAAATTTCTTGTATATTTGTGAGTTAAAATTACCTTGTTCATGAATTTGTTGCATGAACTTCAAGAATTTGACATGAAAAATTTCTATTGAATTTATGCATTTTCTTCGTCTAATGGTCATATTAATAGTACTGCTTTACATTTTATTTTCTACGTTAAGCACTATTTTGCTCAAAATGTTAATTTTTTCCACATTGGTGGGACAAAAGAACTTTTAAATGATTAAATATAGAAGAACTACTATGTTATTAAAGCGGTTAAGAAGATGTCTAGTCTTGTTCTACCGTTGTCGATCACTCGGCTCAAAATGGAGTTTGCCAAATATATCCATCGAGAAATTTTTGTTTTGGACAAAAAAAATAAACCAAAAATATTTCTCGTGGCAGCATGGATTGAAGTGTGTGTGAAGAGACACATCTCTTCAGTCAAGGGTGTGCACTAGAGGTGTTAACTGCACTAGAACATGTGTCACTGCACAGATACAACACAAGCTAAAAATGGTAACTTTACAAACTTTTTTGATGCGACGAAGAGCCTTCTGATGTTTACTACTAGGATTATAAGTATATCTACTTGATATACTAACAACATAAGTTATATCAGGTAAAGTTCACCATAAGAATTACTGTCCCAATTAATTTAGCATATTCGTTTGAGAAACACTATAATCTTTATTCTATTACAATTGCGTGCTAGGATCATAAGGAGATCTCCCTAAAATATATTAACAAAATAAATAATTTTTTTGAACTTGATTTTAATGTAATGAGGTTGACACAAAGAGAAATCAACAATATTTCTTTTAATTTTGATTTCTAAAATTACATCTACTTCATACTGATTTTCCATTCCAAACTTAAGAGACAAAAAGTTCTTAAATCATCAATAACATTCATTTTTGGACAAAACTGAACAAGTGATACACATATAATCACGTAATTTGAACCAACCATTTTGGAATAATCATAGGTATAAGATTAATTGACAAGAAAATTACTATCCACTAATGTGATATTAGACATTTTCATACTGCTGCTTAGGTGTTTATTTTAGCCTATACAAGGACTTACTCAACTTGAATAATTTATTATCTTCTCTTGGAACCACAAAACCTTTGGGTTGATTTCAATATATTTATGTCTAAGCCACCATTTAAAATATTGTTTTGACATCCATATTATCACTAAATTATGAAAAGTGGAAAACGCAATAAGAATCCTAACGGTCATTATTTTTGTCACAATACAATAAATATCAAAATAATCAACACCTTTCATTTGGTTAAAAATTCTCATGAAAATTCTAGCCTTATATTTATCAATTGTAGCTTCGGGTCTCAATTTCTTCCTAATGTCCACTTGTTACATATGAATTAAAAACCTTTAGCAAATCATACAAGTCTGAAGTGTGATCCGACACTATAAAGTTGAATTGATTTTAACAACTTTTAAAAATATCACATATATTAATCTCATACTATAGAGTTCAATTCGTTTTTTAATATCTTCTTTTCAAATTATCATATGGTGCTATCTCTTAACCTATAGTTAATGAATGTAATGAATGTCTAAGACTCAGTAGGGTGCTATGCTTACTACCGAGAGGATTTGAAGTAGGGGTGGATACTCTTTGTAAGCAGAGATGTCGTTACCAATGTACCTCTGAAGATGAGTACTCTTCGTGAGTTGTGATATACCATGGTTTCACAGTATTATTAATACTTTTTCCTTAAGTTTAGTGTGTCCAAAAGCCTTTTTGTGCTAATTCTTTTTTTGTAAGTTTCTCTTTATTTGTAGGAAATCTTTGTAAAAGATGAGTGAGGAGGTTTTTGAGCGAGAAATACAGAGAAGTACCACCTACGGAGCTTGTGACGGTTCGTCGTGCCCGTGACGGTCTGTAGGTGGCATCATAGTGCAGCTACTGAAGGAAGATGGGGAAGTCTGACCAAGTGTGGGGTTACGGAGTGCGTGAAGGACCGTCGTAGCAATGACGGTCCGTCCTGCTAGTTCGTCATGAAATTTAGAAAAGTAGTCCAGTACCAAAATTCCAAGAGTTTAAGTGTTTTGGAACGGAGACCCTTGACGGACCGTTGCGACTGTGACGATTTTTCATACCTGCCGTTGAGGGTAATGAAGAGAGCAGCAAAAGAAATTGCACAAGTATGGGACGAAGGAGTCCATGACGGTCCGTCGTGACCACGACAATCCGTCGCGAGGACAATCGACCCAGCCGCGTTTTGACAGATATCCAGCTAATAGAGTCCTTATTTAATTAGGTTTTTATTTTTTATAAATAGTTCGAAAAACCTCATTTTTGAGGTTAGACCCTTGATTATTGTTAGACTCTTCATTATTTTTTAGACCCTTTGTGAAACTCTTGAATATTTTGAGACTCTTGTAATTGATAGTTGGTGCTTTTTGTTGATCAATCAAGCGAACTTTTGGATTTTAATCTTTCTCACTGAAGTAAGTACATGAATTCTTATACCATATTGATTATTCTATCGCTTAGAAAAGTGTCTTGCATGTATTGATAATTCTATCGCTTAGAAGTCTTTTTAACGGATGACCAACGTTAGAACTCGCCTTAATGCTACTTGCAGGACCAAGGAGGTAGATAATAGGAAAAGAATTATAAGCATAGATTTAGTTTATACTATTTAATAGGCTAGTATTGATTGGTACGAGGTAATAACTTCGTCAAATATCGAATACGATGCTTAATATGAGGTAATAAGAGTTAGTATAGCAACACACGTAGCGGGACCAAGGTGCGGAGTGAAATTTTCTAGATGTCAAACCAAGGATTTAGAAATACATAATTTATCACTTTGCATGCAAGATACTAGGAAAGATTGTTATAGTTAGAATTATCAAGTTATGAACCTGTGGGGAACATGTAAACCCTAGTTAGTTTTTATTAATTGATTAAACTCCAACATTCAAAGCTGTTAGTTGTCTCCTTTGATTTCGCTAGTAATTTTCATGTATTTAGAAATAGAAAGCCCCCGTTTAATCATTTTTGCTTTCTAAGGAAGTAATCGGCTGAAAAATAGTAATAATAGATTGAAGTTAAGTCTAAACTATTTTCCTTGTGGGAACGATCCCAACATCATTAGTTGGGTTATTTACTTGACACGACCGCTTTACTTCTTATTTGAGAAGTAAGTTTGAGCGTATCAAATTTTGGCGCCGCTGCTGGGGAAAGTAGCTTTTAGATTAACTTAAACTTATTACTATAGTTTAGTTGATATTTTCTTGATTTTACTTTGTTTTATTGTTTTTGATTCTTGCAGAACCATCTTCCTTGTATGCCAAATACACATTGAGAAAGATAACCCTTCTTTTCCTACAATCACGAATTAGAGCATACACTATGAAACATGAATCGAAACATGAAAATCAATGATGATGATCCAAAATAGAACATCCCAGCTACGGTTGATGTTCATGTCAATTGTTACCCGATGCGTCGGGTGAAAACCAACAGAGGGGACAAAATCCCGCTCCACGGCCCCAAGAATACTACAGAGGCTATGAAAATATAGCAGACTCCGATGGGCTAGTTGTCTTTCCCCCTCTACCACCTGGCCACACCTTTGTGGTAACTAGTAGCCTGATGCAAATGCTCACTGCAAGAGGTTTGTTTTCAGGTCTAACTTCTGAGGATTCACATGCCCATATATCTAAGGTTAGGGTAGTGTGTAAAAGTTATGTAGGAAGGCCTGACTTTGACTTGGATGTAATAGGGCTAAGAGTGTTTCCTCTCTTACTGACGGGAGAGGCTTCTATATGTTTCATTGAACTCCTTTACAACTCAATTTTCACTTGAAACAAAATAAGGGACGTTTTCTTAGCACACTACTACCCGGTCTCCAAGAAACTAAACAACAAAGACAGAGTGAACAACTTTGTGGCACTACCACCAGAGTCAGTTAGTAGTTCTTGGGATAGATTCACCTCGTTTTTGAGAAGCGTCCAGAATCAGCGTATAGATGATGAGTCAGTGAAGGAATACTTCTTTCGGGGACAAGATGATAATAATAAAGCGGTGTTGTACACTATTTCAGGTGGATCTTATGGGGAGTGTCCTTATGCTGAGATTGCGAAAATATTAGAGAAAATCTCCCGGAACAATAAAGCTTGGAGTACTAGGAAGTCAGATGCCAGGAGAAATACTTTCGCAGTGCAGTACACTCACCACCCAGCCACAAATGAGATTCGTGAAGAAATGGCTTACATGAGAACTGAGTTAAGGTTGGTACATATCACTGGGGTGCAGAAAAGATAAATGCAGTTAACTACTTGTCTAAACCACCACCACCTAATGATGAATGCTATTATGCGAAGGATTCCTATGCGGTAAATGAGCAGATGGTGGGTTTCCGACCAAATTCCCAAGGCTCTAATCAAGAGAATTGGCGTCAAGGTCAAGGGAACCATGGTCGGAAGTATGGTAACTATAACCGTGAGGGTCATTATGTCCGAGATGGAAACTACTACAGGGACAACAATTTCAACAAGGGTAACTACGGTAATCGAAATGATAGTAATGGGCCCTCTGTTCCTCCTCAAAATCGTGATGTTACTCCTAGGGATGGTGGATATAGTATGGCGCGAGTTGAGGATATGTTGCACAAAATGATGAGGAGGTTTAATGCTAGTGATGAGCACATTAAAGAGTTAAGAAGTGATTTAGAGGGTATTGGGTAAAAAGTCGATACACATGCAATATC
This sequence comes from Solanum peruvianum, assembly GCA_027705065.1. NCBI lineage: Eukaryota > Viridiplantae > Streptophyta > Magnoliopsida > Solanales > Solanaceae > Solanum > Solanum peruvianum. Next base: position 45,204 of record JAKWJD010000980.1, on the reverse strand, counting down.
CATTAAGCAGATCGAGTTGCAAATTGCCCAATTATCTGCGATTGTGAACACATGGCAACCAGGCACTCTTCCTAGAAACACTATCAAAAATCCAAAAAATGAAGCACATTGTATGGAAATCACTACTCGGGGTGGTATGCAAACCATTGACCCACCTATGCCGTCTAATGAGGAAAAGGTGAGAAAAGATAATGATAAGGTAGGAGAGGGTAGTGGTAAAGCAAAAGATAGCACTGTAAAAAATATGCAGAAGTCCCTATAAAGGTGATTCCCATTCCTAGACCACCACCACCCTTTCTTCAGAGATTAGTGAAAATGACCGAGGATGGTAAATATAGGCGTTTTATAACAATGCTCAAGCAACTTTCTATCAATGTCCCTTTTGTAGAAGCTCTAGAACAAATGCCCGGTTATGCCAAGTTTATGAAAGATCTGGTTACAAAGAAAAGATCGGTCACTTTCGAGGATGATGATCGAATGCAGCATTGTAGTACTATTGCTACAAGATCTCTCGTACAAAAGAAAAAAGATCCGGGTGCATTCACTATTCCTTGTACAGTCGGGTCATTACATTTTGCGAAAGCATTATGTGATCTGGGGGCAAGGATAAATCTCATGCCCCTCTCTATTTACAAAAATTTAGGTTTGGGTGAACCAAAGCCCACTGCGATGCGGATACTGATGGCTGATCGAATAGTCAAAAGGCCTATAGGGATACTCCACGATGTGCTAGTAAAAGTGGAGTCGTTCATATTTTTACCAGATTTTGTTATTCTTGATTGTGAAGTCGATTTTGAAGTACTTATTATTCTTGGAAGGCCATTTCATGCTACAGGTAGAGCGTTAGTTTATATGGAAAAGGATCAGATGAAATTTCGGTTGAACAATGAAGAAGCGACCTTCAACATTTGTAGGTCCATGAGGTAGAGTGGTGAGCTCCAATCGGTATCTGCCATATCTCACAAAGAAAAGATGAAGAAGGATAATGAGCTCAAAAGTGAAAAACGAGAGTTTATGGTTGGGGATTTGGTGCTTTTAGACAATTCTATGTTGCGTTTGCTTCCGGGCAAGCTCAAGTCCGAACGAACTGGCCCTTACTTGATTACCCAAGTATTCCCTCATGGAGAAGTTGAGTTAGAAACAAAGGAGACGGTGTGGTTTAAGTTGAATGGAGTACGAATAAAACTCTATTTTGAGCATACTGCATCGGTGAATGAAATGATAGAGGCATACCTCTTGATGAAGGATGAGTAATCAAGTGCCCTCAATTGTGTCGCGACGTTAAATCAGGCGTTTGTTGGGAGTGAACCTAATACTTATAGTTTTTCTTTCTAGTATGTTAGCTTTTTCAATTAATGGGTTTTAAAGTTGCATGCACATCACCAGGAAATTCTGCAAAAAATTACTCTGCAGCAGTCACTAACGGATACAGCGATGGACCGTTCTTCTTGTGACGGACCGTCGCATGAATCCGTCGTGCCAGGTACGTCTTTCTGTTATTTTCAAACTAAGGAACATGAGATGGAACCAACGACATAGGTCACAACCTAGACGGACCGTCGTTGGGGAATCGTCGCGTCCTTAATGAAGCGTACCCGACCCGACCCGGCTGGGTTTTTTTAAAAAAAGAATTAAACATTTAAAAACCCCACCCCTTCATTTAACCCCATTCCTTCACTCTTTCTCCCATTTCACTCCATTTTCAATTTCCAAAGATCATAAAACCTCCCTCTTACAACCAATTATTTTCCCCAAATTCTCCAAATTCCTAAAATGCATCATCTACTAGTCGGAGCTACTATTGTGGGTCTCTACTTGATTATCAAGTACCTTTCTCTATTATTTTTTCTCAAATTCTCATGTATGTGTTTCTAATTTCTACTCGTTTAAATTGCATTTTTCTTAATTAATTAGTATTATACTAGTTCTTCTTGCTAGGTTCATTCTTTAATAAAATTCTGTCTGACCTAGGTTGAAAACCATTGAAATTGCAGTGTTAACACTCTAGAAATAGGTGGTTTAGCATTGCTACAAATGTAGGTTAAAACACTACCAATTCTATTTGGGTTATAGGGGATGAATGGAACATCCCCTGTTCTCTCACTGAGTTACAGAATGAGACCCCGATGACGGACCCTCGTACATACGAAGGTCCGTCAGTGGGTCCGTTCCAACAGCCCTAACACCCCACTGTCCAATTTTCTCCAAGTGTCCACCAACGGCCACATGCGACGGACCTTCATTCCTACGACTGTCCGTCCTGCACAATCGTTATGGTTGTCAGAGACCCTGTTTCTAAGGGTCTCTCTCTATTTTTCTAAGTGTCCTCTTATGAACAACTATGACGGACCGTCATAACCTCGACGGTCCGTCCTTCATGACCGTTATGATGGTCAGAGACCCCTCTCCTAAGGGTCTCCATATTTTTTTCAAGTGTCCTCTGACAGACACCTACGACGGACCGTTGTACCTGTGACGGTCCGTCCTGCATATTTCATCATACTTGTCAGAGAATTTCCTTCAGGGTTCTTCATATAAACTTAGTCTATGTAAGACATGACGGACCCCATGACGGTCCGTCGTACTCACGATGAGCCGTCACTAGGTCCGTCGTGTTTCATTGTTACTATAGAAATATCATTAGATCTTAACTCTTTTATTTTTGTTTGTGTGGTTTTGCTAGTCTTGTCTGCTACTTTTAGTACTAATATTGATTCTTTGCAGGTACTATCTATTATGGAACCAAAACAAGATTGAGTGTACGCACGCGGGAGATCAATGTCTGTCACCCCGTCTGCGTGCCTGGTCATTGGCTCTGATGATGAGCATGATCCCGAGTACGTGCCCCTAGGATCTTCCACCCCATCCTGAGCTGCACGTGCTACCATAGACACACCCAAAAAGGTGGCATACAGTGTAGTCACTTCCTTCAAAACTTATTAGGAGCGCACACTGACCGGCACACCTTCTAGGTCAGCTACTAATGAAGAAGGAGTGTCTGGTTCCTTAGGAGTTTAGTGGTCGGAGGAAGACTCCAGATCTGCTGAGGTTCCCGCACTCGCTACCGCTGTAGAGTCTACCTCGTTTAATGACGCCACCAGTTTGGAATCCAAACTCGGTTCACCAACTCATGCTCTCACCCCGGTTACCGACTAACCCAACTGGTGGTGTGTCGACGGGCAGTATCAAGTCTATTCCGATGAAAAGTTCTCTAATGGTAAAAAATTCATGACTCAGACATTTACAATGGAGCGGCGAGTCGTTGCGGGAAGTCTCCCGACGATGCCAAGGATCCACAATCTCTTCACCAAACATCGACAGGAGTGGATAGCGTGTCCGATAGGACAACGTTATAGTGAAGAGTTGGTCTGAGAGTTCTATGCCTCATACGTAGTGACTCTCAGATCACAGATTGATAGGAAGGCACCCCTGCCAAACAGGCCCCACAAGAGCAGGTCCGAGTACATGTCATTTCAGTTGATATCTCCCTGCCAGCCATCTGCCGGTATCTATACATCGATAATGTTGATACCAATTGCACCCCTCTCACCGCCAAGTTTGACTACTGATGGAAGATTGTCAAAGATGGCTAATTATTGCGTTAGCCATCGCTGAGAGAGACCACCAAGAGGTGGATGGCCCTGGGTGATCGAGTCAAAGAGAGCCATCAATAAGGCAAACCTGACCTTCACGGCGAAGTTTTTGTGGTTGATTGTCCGCCACTGCCTTTCCCCCACAACCACTGATAATATAGGCACATGGGATCGAGTAGTAGTGATGGCGGCGATGATAGCCGGATTTGAGGTAGATTTTTCTTAGCTTTTACAGGCAGTCATGCACGAGAGGGCTTTTAAGGTCACAACTACCTACCCTTTCCCGTGCATGATATTTTCTCTATTCAGGTCCGCAGGTGTGCCTATATGGTATGTTGATCAGCTCAAGACCCCGCTGGGCACTGTTTATATCGGCCTCATCAGGGATGAGGCCAATGAGTTGGCTCCACGCCGAGGGCCCAGTCTAGAGTCTCCTCCACTTGGTGACAATTTGGCTGATACAGTAGCACAGGCCTGCACAGCTACACAGGCGGCATCCACTGACACTACTCCGATCGATTCTATCCTGGGTAGTAGCACTGCGCCGAGCTTCTCTCGTTCAGCCCCTTTCCCCAATCTCGTCCCGCTTGCTAGGATTCAGAAATTAGAGGCACATATGGCTACACTTCTGCATCAGATCCAGCCTTGGTTGCAGAAGTCTATTGCTGAGGTAGAAGAGTGCTTGGAGCGGATAATGGTCCATCACACAGAGTGGAAGATCGCTGAGGTTCATCAGAGCTTGGACGCCTTTGCGTTGCGGCTATTAGCCCGACCAGCCCCTCTGGTGGATGTGTCGATCCTTCAGGCTGAGGTTGACAATCTTCGCACAGACATCGACATGATCTTAGAGCCTAGGGTGCCTGGGTCGGAGGCCCCTTCTGCAGAGCCTGCTGAAGACATAGTGATGGCGACCCTATTCACCACTTCAGAGATTCCAACACCTTCTCCTCGAGAGTATGCCAAGAGGCGTAGGGGTCGAGAGGAGGATGAATCTCAAGCACGGAAAAAGGAGTGCTGTGAGATGGAGGCTGCGAGGAGAGCCTCACTTGCTGATTAGGAGGCGCGTTAGATGAGAGCAGGAGAGTTAGTTGCTGGGGCGTCTAGCTCCAGAAATGTGGAGATAGCGGGAGGCGCTGCTGATAGTGCTGTGTGTACTGAGGATACCACTGAGGGTGTCCAGATTATAGAGGTAGTGGGTTCCAAGGAACTGGACCCACCAGCTTGCTGATCATCACTGCTTTGCGCCCCAAGTTTGCTTCACCTACCACTCTTGTATTTCAATTTTTTATGCATTGGGGTCAAATTGCATGTCTTTTTGTTGGGGGTGGGGTAAATGGATAGTTAGTGCTAGGGTGAAGTCTGAGTAGCCCAATTCACTATCATCTTTTGGGGAATTCTTGCCTGTGTTCTTTTGCCCAAAGAGACTGATTACTTTTTCTGTTCAACCGACATGTCTATATCTTGTGTACGTAGTTTAGTTCTGAAGCATGATGGCTAAAATTATATCATGAGAAAATGGAAAATGATGCATGACTAGGCATAGTAGTTGATAAATGTGTGGCTCTAAGCATGACATAGAGGTAAACCACTGCATGACCCTAAGTCTAAAATTTGAACTAGGTGTCTGATAATATGGTAGAGTAATGAGATGTCAAGTGAGTGTGAGGAAGATTTGAATAGTTCACTATTTGTAATGAGCTAGAACTTGCCTGGTTAGTCCTGCTAAAAGTAAGTTGTAATAGACAATTAGGAAAGTATAATAGGCCATTTTTAGCCTAAATAAAAGAAAAACAAATGAAATTTATCCTTCTTTGATTTAAATTATTTAACCTTAAACTAGACCTTATTTTTCACCCTAACTTATCTTTTCTGAGAATGATGTGTTGGCCCTAGTCCTTCCTTGGACATGTGCACCTCAGCTTACGCATAAAGCATAAGTTGAGGGTCACTAATGCAGTAAATAACCCTTTTTATGGCTCTGACCCAATTTTGGGTATTGTGTACTTTGAGTCATGGCAAAGCCATGAGTTGAGGGTAGCTATTATGAGGAATGCTCTGGAAAGTGGGGTTGAAAGAACAAAGAGAGAGAAAGAAAAAAGTAAAGTGACTCAAGAATTAGTTGAAACAAAAGTAGAGAAAAAAAATATACAAGAAATACAAGAAGGAAAAGAAGAGAGTCACTTACACAAATGAAGAAAAAAGGGAAAATAGCAAGGTGAAAGAATATGAGAAACTGGGCAAATAAAATGATAGAAAATGGTATGTTTAGCCGATATGTCAAGGAGGGAAAAAAGTCACTAAAATATACCTAAATATACCCTACCAGACCCTGAGCCTAATTTACAAGCTAAGAAAGTCCTATCGTGATCCTAAGAGTTGTATAGCGATTTTAACATAGTGAAAATAAGGGCATGCTTATGGCAATATGTATGAATGAGTGTGAATTTGTTGTGAGAGTAAGTGTTGAAAAGTAATCCTCATACTCAAACTGGAATCATTGTGTGAAAAATGAGGATTTGGTTTTGAAGTGAAGACACTAGTTGCAATACCGGAAATATTAGCACCTCGGTGAGAAATTGAAAAGGATAGATGTTAGTGCATGGTGAGTCAGTGTCATGGTCTGATGCCACATAATTCAATCCTAATAGTGATAGCATGCATAATTATGACGAGATTTATCGGGATTGATAGCCAAATGATTGCGAAGGATAAAACATGGATACCATTTTACAAAGATTTTGTATTGAGTCATAGTGCGTCGCTTGAGGTAAAACAACGAATTTAAGTTGAGGGTTTGATATACCGTGGTTTCACGGTTTAATTAATACTTTTTCCTTAAGTTTAGTGTGTTTTTTTTGCTAATTTTTTCGTTTATTTGTAGGAAATGTGTCTATAAGATAAATGCGTAGGTTTTGAGCGATAAATATAGAAAGTACCGCCTATGGAGCTTGTGACGGTTCATCGTGCCCGTGACGGTTCGTAGGTGGCATCGTAGTGCAGCTCCTGAAGGAATATGGGGAAGTTTTACCAAGTGTGGGGTTACGGAGTGCATGACGGACCATCATAGCCATGACGGTCCATCCTGCTGGTTCGTCATGAAGTTCAGAGAAGTAGTCCCAGTACCCAAATTCCAAGAGTTTAAGTGTTTTGGAACGGAGATCATCGACGGGCTGTTGTGTCTCTGATGATCTGTCGTACCTGCTGTCAAGGGTAATGAAGAGAGAAGAAGAATTGCACAAGTATGGGACGACGGATTCCATGACGGTCGGTTGTGACCACGATGATCCGTCGCGAGGTCCTTCGACCCAACCGCATTTTGACTAATTTCCAGCCAATAGAGTCTTTATTTAATTAGGTTTTTATTTTTAATAAATAGTTCAAAAAACCTCGTTTTTGAGGTTAGACCCTTGATTATTGTTAGACTCTTGATTATTTTTTAGACCCTTTGTGAGACTCTTGACTATTTAGAGACTCTTGTAATTGATTGTTGGTGATTTTTGTTGATTAATCAACCGAACTTTTGGATTTTACTCTTTCTCATTGAAGTAAGTATATTAATTCTTATACCATATATTTGAGTATTGTGCTTATGACTATGGGTAACTACACTCCATAACTAGGGTTGTGGGAACCATAGGCTAATAATGAGGTAAAAACTACCTAAAATAACAATTCTAGAATACTGTCTTCCATATATTGATAATTCTTTCGCTTAGAAGTCTTTTTAATGGATGGACAACGTTAGAAATCGCCTTAATCCTACTTGCCGGACCAAGGAGGTAGATAATAGGAAAAGAATTATCATCATAGATTTAGTGTATACTATCTAATAGGCTATTATATATTGGTACGAGGTAATAACTTAGTCAAATATCGAATACGATGCTCCATATGAGGTAAAGACAATGGTTGGTATAGCAACACATGTAGCCAGAACAAGGTGCGGAGTGAAATTTTCTAGATGCCGGACCAAGGATTTAGAAATACATAACTTATGACTTTGCATGCAAGATACTAGGAAAGAATTGTTATAGTTAGAATTATCTAGTTGAGATGTAGTACTTAGAAGCAATCTCCTTAACCCTTAACTATGTGCTCGCATATGTTTATCTATTGGAGATCCAAGTAAAGGCTAAGATAATGACCCTACTTTAGGCAAGTGGGGATCCATCATCCGGTAGGGGTTAATACTGGGATTCCATGTTTAGTTTTCATGATCTATGTCGGTTAAAGCTATCTCCCACAAACAAATGTAATGAACTAACTCTTTTTAAGGGTGTGCTACTTAGGGTAGGTGGTGGAATGAGAGATTATTTATCCTTCGCACAAGTAGACATTTGAAGGAAGTTTTGGTGTGTCCTTATATATAAATGTATGAATGGTTTACTATATAATGTTAATGCGGTAAGTTGACTTTATGTCTAATGTTAATGAAGAATGTTGGTCTTATGACTAAAGTGATGAAAGCTATGTAAATGATGAATGTGATGTGCCTAGTCTATTGTCATTCTCAAGAAGCACTAAGGTGGGGGTAGTAGTATGTGATGCTACTTTCACATTGCGCTAAATGTAACTTGGGGGTGTCTTGGAGGATGGTCTTTATGTGAAGTTACTGAAGACATGTATGTTTCCTCTAGTGTTTTTAGTAATGAGTGTTGACATGTTAAATTGAAATGGAGCATGCTTATCTTAGGTAGTTTTAAGGATCCTTAGGTGTGTAATGAAGAGGTTGTATGGGTTGTCGTGAGTCTTAGGATAACTTTGCATAGAAAGGTCTAAATCATAAAAATGGATTACGTGATGAATGTGACTAAATATTGAGGTTAAGGAAGTTTTACTTGTATATGAAATGATTCTTTCTGAACTTGATTAATGAAGGTTTTACTAAAATATCATGAAAATTATGTTTCAACTACAATGTCCTTGTTAGCATGTTTTTTCATATTATCATACTTAGTACAATGTTTGTACTAACTCCACATTCTTCTATATTTCTATAAGTATAGGTGGGAGACAAGTGAATGTTCTTAGAAGGTGAAGCTTGGGAGTTGATTCTCTCAAGATTTATGTCCTCATATGTTTGACAACATGAACTATATTTCTTTTAGTTTTCTTTCATTTAATGCATTGTTTAAGAGTTATATGTTTCTTTTAATGTAAAGGTCGTGACCATATGATATTAAGACGTGTCTAATATGGCTTGAGATGCATTTTGTCATTTTTGGATATTTTTTTCTAATGAATCATTAAACCTCCAAAGAAAACAAAGGAGGAAGAGAAGTAGAAAAAACGCAAATGAAGAAAGAGAGACGACAAAGTTGTGCTATCTCTATTTATTATAAAGAACCCACAACTGGCTTGGTTGATTAGATATGATGGATTTTTATATATTTAGGCATAGACTAGTTGTATGCTTGTGATGCCTCATGCGATTATAGAACTCAAATAGTCAAGTTTTAATTTCTTAGTGGTCTAGCCTCAGAGTGGAAACGTAGTATAGAAGTGCCTGATGTTTTATATTTTTACATCTTAAGGCTAGAGAGTTCAGTCTCCAAGGGATGAAATTTTGTAGCATCTCTTTGTTAATTTGTTCTTTTTCTACTTCTCTTCCTCTTAAGTTAGTTTAGGAGGTTCAATGGTTTACTAGAAAACAATTTTTTAAAAATAATCAAATTAATCTCAATTATTAAGTTCATATTCGAAAAAAGGACTGAATGCCAATCACATACCGAAAGTAGTAATTGGTTCAGTGTCAATTCCTAACTCTTGTTGTGGTTGCACAAAAGATTGGGACACGGTTTGAACAAGATGCTAGCACAGATGTAGAGAATGGGATTATTAGACAACGCTTATAATACATGTTTTGCATTTACGCTAGCATCTTACTGTGAGAAAATATTTTCCCTATCTACTTGCAATCATAAAGAGAGTTCAAGATTGATACTGAAGATCCTAGTTACTATTTGTGGCATATGCCAAGTGTTTCAGTCATTTTTTTGAATATTCTTCTTGTGAAGAAGAACGTAATTAAGGTGGATTTTTTCTTATTTGTAAATATACTTTCTACTGAATGGTTGAACCTCCTAAATAGACTAAGGAGGAAGTGAGGTAGAAAAAGCATAAATGAAAACAAAATCAAGAGCGAAGTTCAATGTTGTCATTCCAAGACTTGGTGAAGAAGGAATCTTTACCACACAAATGTATTGCAATTTCCTTTGGTATTGTCAATCCGTGAGATTTATGGTCATATAGATATAATCTAGATAATAATTCTAGGCTAAAATGCGAAATTGGGACATTGATCACTCTTGAATTATCTTTAGTCATTGTGTGCACAAGTTATGTATTTCAAAAATAAAGGTATCATGTATGGTGCAACCTGTCTTAGTTTATCTCTTTTGGGTATAGTATCAAAGAAACCTGGCTTATTCCGGTTTCAACAACTCACACATGATTATACCCAACCCGAACATTATTTTTAGGGTGAACCCATCGGTGTCCCGTAAAAGTTGGCATCAAATATCACATATACACTTTAATTATTCTATGTTCATTTTGAACACCTGTAATAGTCATTTACTGTGTCATTTCGATTCTTTGTTTGTATTCCCAGATCTAACTAAAGCGTGTGTTGAATAATGCTTTTGCTTGAAAATAGAAAATCTTTAAGTGACAAGTGGACTTTTTTCATAAAAGAAAAAAGAATCACTTTTAATTCCTTTTTTTCTATGGGTCTGTAATCCCATGCACTAAATTCCATTTCTTCATCTTCTTCTTTTTTAACCCCACCAAGAACGCATAATTTTTCACTAATCTTAGTAATTTCATTCTTGTTATTTTGTGCCTTGAAATTATTATTTTTTTCTTCTCAGTAATTTCACGACAATTTTTTTTTTATAAAAAATTTCTCTCATCTATTGTCTATGTTTTATGTCTTCAATACCAACCCATTTCCTCCATCTTTTTTTTCTTTTCTACTATGTATTTTATTCTTTTACGAATACTCATTACAATGTAGTAGGAGATACAAATAAAAGAACTAACTTTTTTGAAATATTTATTCCCATTGTAGTCGGAGAGGATCCGATAATTATCAATTAAATAATTTAATTATTTGTGTCTCCTCTACTAGATATAGTGCAAAAGAAGTGGAAAAAATATTTTTTGGTGTATTTTAAATTAGTATTGAATGATGGATAAATAAATAAATTAGATTTTCAGAAAATAACCATAAAACTAAGTAGTATACATTCCCAACTAAAATAATATATTTTCTCAAAATTTGGTTGGTGATGAGGGATGGTCTATGGTTGCAGAGAAAATGAGCGAGCGAGGAGTAAAAAAAATAAGCAATGGAGAGTGGTGAAAGATTGCAGAGAGAAACAGTGAGGAAGAAGAAGAAAGAGAAAAGATTCACCAAAAAGGCTTCTCAAAAGCTCATAAAATACGTGTTACACAATTACTATGTTGAGTCAGCAAAAAGTATCTAATGACAATGTGCATCCCTACATAAGGTTTTTAAAATGAACAAAGTTTAACTAAAGTGCCTAAATGAAATTTTGTGCCAAATTTACGAAGTCACCGATGGGTCAACGAATAACCCTAAGGAGAAACTTCCTGCTCTTGAAGCCCCCAAATAAGCAGTTGAATTACATTCATAAGATTATAGCTGATGAAAGTGTATAAAAGGAAATTGGTGATATGTCAGCACACATGGGCTCTATAGCAACATATATGCCATAAAATTTGTAGAGCTAGTGTTCAAAAATGCATCACCAATTTCATGTCATGTAATTTCATTAGCTACATTCTTAGTGATGCAATTGTCACACCGTGCGCCTTTAATGTTTGGGAACTTAAAGGGGAGGAAGTTCGTCCTTTAGGTTACTATTTGATCCAAAAGGTGAATAAATATGCATATACTAATTTCTTATCTAAACAATATATTTATTGCATCATAAAGCATGTGAAATTTTAATTAGAAACAAAATAACATATGATTTGTTTATAATACAGTGTGGGTTGATGACGCCAGAATAGGCCGGGATGTCTTTGACAGTATACAAAAGAGAGATGAATCAAGAAAGTTGTATTGAAAAGGATACCTTTAATTTTTAAAGACATAGCTTGCGCACATGAACTAAAGAGGATACTAGAGATATTAGTGCCCCAGTTCCGTATTACAACCTAGAATTTTAGTCGGAACGGATTTGTGTGGCCATAAATTTCGGGGAATAACAACACTAGAAGAAATTCTAGTATATTTTTGAGGTAAATTACCTCATTCATGAATTTGTTGCATGAACTTCATGAATTTGACATGAAAATTACCTATTTATTTTGTGCATTTCCTTCACGTAATGGTCTTATTAAAAGTGCTACTCTACCATTTATTTTCTTTGTTAAAGACTGTTTTGCTCAAAATGTTAATTTTTTCCACTTTAGTGAAAGAAAAGAACTTTTAAATGATTAAATATAGAAGAAATTCTATGTTTTTAAAGGGGTAAGGAACATTTCAATTTTTGTTTTACTGTTGTCGCTTATTCAACTCAAGTTGGACTTTGGCAGATATATCTATTGAGAAATTTTTGTTTTGGACAAATAAATAAACCCACAATTTTTCTCGTGGCTGCATGAATTGAAGTGCGTACAACACCTTAATACACGGTGAAAAGACACATCTCTTTAGTCAAGGGTGTGCACTAGAAGTTTTAACTGCACTTGGAAATGTGTCACTGCACAAATACAACACAACCTAACAAATGTAAATTTACACAAATTTTAATGCGATGAAGATCCTTCTAATGTTTACTACTACTATTATAAGTATATCTAATTGATCTGCTAACAACATAAATTATATCAGGACAAGTAAAGATTACCATTAGCATTACAGTCCCAATTATTTTAGCATATTTCATTTGAGAAACACTAGAATCTTTATACTATTACAACTGAATGCTAGGATATGAGGAGATCTCCCTAAACTACATCAAAATAATTAATTTTTTCGAACTTGATTTTAATGTAATGAGACTGACACAAAGAGAAATCGTCAATATTTCTTTTAATATTGATTCCTAAAATTACATCTACTTCATAATGATTTTCCATTTGAAACTTTGTAGACAAAAAGTTCTTAGTTTCATCAATAACATTCTTTTTTGGACAAAAATTAACAAGTCATATACATATAATCAGCCAATTTAAACCTTTCATTTCGGAATAATCATAGGTATAACATTAATTGATAAGAAAATCACTATCCACTAATGTGATATTATACTTTTCATATCGCTTCTTAGGTGTCTAGTTTACTCCATACAAGGACTTACTCAACTTGAATATTTAATTATCTTCTCCTGGAACCATAAAACCTTTGGGTTGAGTTAAATATAACTATTCAACTAGGTAACCATTTAAAAATATTGTTTTGACATCCATTTTATCACAAAACCATGAAAAGTGAAAAAAGCAATAAGACTCCTAACGATCATTATTTTTGTCACAAGAGAATAAATATCAAAATAATCAACATCTTTCTTTTCGTTAAAACTCCTCATAAAAATTCTAGCCTTATATTTATCAATTGTAGCTTCGTGTCTCAATTTCTTATTATATGTCCACTTGCTACATATGAATTTACAACCTTTAGGCAAATCAGACAAGTCGGAAGTGTGATTCGAAACTATAAAGTTCAATTTATTTTTAACACCTTCTTTTTAAAATATCACATATATTTATCATACTATAGAGTTTAATTCATTTTTAGTATATTCTTTTCAAAATATCACATATGGTGATCTCATTGCCTCATCATAAGATTTGGGTTCTATTAACTAGACAGACACTAGATCTTATACCAAATTATTCAGTCAAAAAAACAGTGATAAAATCATGACAAAACTGTTGTCAATTATACATCTTTTACTCCTTGTAAGTTCATTTAATGCTTCTTAGAAATAACTTCATAAGAAGAAAAAACATAAGGATCAACAAACATAAATGTAGAAGCATCATTTTACATATCACTAAACACATTATTTTTCGAAGGAAATTTGCTAAAAATTCAGCAACTCAAGATTCACAAATAGAAAAACTATTTTAAAAACAAAAATCTATATGCAGCACTCTTTTCACATAACCAATAAAGAACAATGTCAAAAGTCTTACAACCTACATTTACTCATTTAAAATTAGGTTGTCTTACCTTAGCCAAAGACCTCAAAACATTCAGAAATTTTAAATTAGGAGAAAACCCTTTCTAAAACATATATCAGGTCTTGTCTAACGTTTTATGAGGGACCATTAAGAATATAACATGCAAATAAGAAAGCTTCCCCCTACATGTTCTTTGGTAGACCCGAGCTTAAAAGCATAGAATTTATCATTTCGTTAGGGGTTTTATATATTTGTCCAGCTACACCATTGTTTTTGGAATATAATGCTCCAGAGTTCTCGTATTATATTTACCGCCCCTACCAGATCCAAAAATCTCTTGATTTTCCTGTCTAATTTATTTTCTACTTCGAATTTGAAGAACATACTTTCAACCTCATATATAGATAATAGACTATATACCTTAGTGTATCTTGAAAATTAATGCTTTTTTCAACTTTTTCAAACAGTATTCTTGAAATTTGTTGAATTTGAATATATTAGTTCAAAAAATTGAATTTTTGTACTAATAATAGATTTCAAAGGTTTCCTTATATGTTTTGCTTTTACATATACAAGATTTTTGAAAAATAATCAATTTTTATCATAGAAATTAATTCTATTTTTGTAAGTCTTTTGATAGAAGCAATACTAACATGACATACTCTACCATAACACAAATTAATAGACTTAACAATATAAGCAGAATTTGAAATACTAGCATTATTGATAATCTATTGAACATTGTTCAATACAAATAATTCTCCACTAAGATATCCCTTCCCAATAAAGTCTCCTCCCTGAGAAATAATTATTTTATCACCTTTAAATATAGTTAAAGGCCTACTTTATTAAGAAGTACTCCAAAAATTATGTCTCTGCAGGTAAAGTACATACAAAACATTATTCAAGGCTAAAGTTTTTTCTGAAGTTACATTATGTAAAAAATTTCCTTTATCCATTATTCATGTAGTAGATAACCCATGTAAACACAATTGTCATTAGTTGACTCCTCAAAGTCATGGAATAACTCTTTGTTGGCACAAAAATGTATTGAAGGGTCTGTGTCCAACACCAATTAATATTGTTTGCCACTAGAACAACTACAATAATAATCACTTCATTAGCCTCACAAAGATGAGCTTGACCATCAGCTTGTCTTTCTTACCGTAAGTTCTATCCTTGTCTTTTATATGAATGGCTAGCATTATGACAAAGTTTTTTGTAGACAAAGAAAGGATCCTTAGATTTTTGAATTTGAATCTTTGACTTGTTAAAATAATTCTTTTTCTTTATATGTCCATTTTTTATGAAATTCTTCAGTTTGCCTTTGAACTTGTCATTCATAGCTTTACCAGAAAATTCAATAAGAATTGGTGGAAGAATTAAGTAAAAACCTTTCATCTTATCTTTTAGACAGTTCGCCTCTTTAGTTCTCATGTGACGAATAAGTTCTTAGGGAGATAATTTCATTTTCTTATATTTCAGTTGATATTTATAATTACTCCAAGTTTGTGGACATTTTTCAAGCACAACACATTAGCCTAAAAACTCTGAAACATCTTCATACCCTTGTTGAGAACATCAATAGTCAAGTTCTCATACTCACAAATTTGTTCCATGATTAGCTTATTGTCACCATTTGAAACTTAATCCATCGACAACCATATTGTTTCTTTCATGCATCATCAACACTATATTTTTTTCTCGAACTAACATATATTATCTAAGAAAATATTTGATTAACAAATAAATCAAACAAATGATAAGTAAATTGGTTAATTCGAGTCACTCTCCAAGATTCTACAGATCTTCCAAACACGTGTACTCGTGGTTGAAAGTTTGGAGTTGCACAAAAACAATTGTCTAAATAAGCACAATAGGAAGAAAAATATTTCGGACAATACATGAATAGGTCAAAGAGATTAAATGAAAGAGAGATTTTTATTTCTGTTCTATATATTTAGTTCACAAATGATACTCCTCAAATAGGAAGAACATTTATGTTTTCATCAATCATAAGAATGTAAGTAGTTAAAGTAAAATTAATGAACTGAATGATTACTTTTTCTTTGATGAAAATTTTTTCATACTGCAAAGTAAATTCGAGTTTTCTAAATAGTTTCAATATTTTCTTATGAAGTTAAAAAAACTATCACTTGAATAAATGTGAACCATATAAAAGGAAGTAGCTCTCCTATTTCACATCAATTTAGGACCTGAATGTTCACATAGATTAATGACGGAGAATTCTCAGATGTTATTATACTTTGAATTAAATAAAAAGGAATAAAATCTACAAACCTGAGTCACCACAAGAACTGTTGGAACCAAGAATAGCTCTATAGGGAAAAAGCTTCTTCAGAAGGTAAGCAAAGCTTCTAAGAATCATTATTGATATAAGGGTCTTCAAAGAACTAGTCTCCATGAAATCATCGTCCTCTACCTTAATGCAGCCTCCATAACTTCCAGATGGTAACTACACAATAAAATTAACAATAGATTACATAATTATTACTCTATCGAGTATAAGCTCCTACTTGTAGGAGTTGATTAAACTAGAGAATACAACTCATTGATTGATTACAAGAGTCCAAATTATAATTCAAATAAAATACGAAATATTATTTTTAAATACAAGTAGGCCTTCACTACTAATAAATAAATAAAAATTAATGTTTTTTTAAACTAAAATAGGCTCCAAAATAAACTCAAACAATACAAATGCATGTCATTTTGGCTTTGGAACTATTTTTAGTAACAAAATTACTCGAAATATCATACTCATTTGTTTATTTTGAATATTTTTCCAATGGTAGGATCAATAGTGACAAAATAATTATAACTCATCTCCTTATAAATCATGAATTTAATAGGAGTTCGTACCTCCATGAATGATGCTATGGGAAATAGTTCTTAAATTTACACTAAAAGGAAACATTGAAGCGTGACAACTTGATTTAAATTGAGTTTCTCATATAGTTAAGAAAGTAAAATCAAGGTAAATAGTTAGTAGATTTTGAGTTAATACAAGTCATTCAATTAAAATTCCAACCAATTACAAGCATGCGTCAAACTAAATAACCAAAAGATAAGTAGAATATTGACGTAAATAATATGTTTGACAAAATACTATTTGTATCATTTTTTTTTGTATTAAAAATGCAAAGAAATTTTTATTCCAACTCGAAATATCTATCAAACTCGGAGAAAAAAGAGACTAACCATTAGTCATAACCAATTCCTTTTTTAATTTTTAAACATAGAAGATAACTTACTACATGACATGTAACATACTAAAAAATAGCAGATCACATCAAATATCATATAAAGGATCTTGGTGAAATATAACTTTTTAAGGAGCAATGAATTGAGATGATAAGTTAAGTGTTGTACAAATTTGAGATTGAAAAAACAAAAGAAAATGATCGAGAAGTAACCTTGAATTATCTTCTGCATCTGATGGCAATGATTGAAAAATGATTGTTTGCTTTGAGAAAAACTTGTACAAGATAGATATTTTAAAATTGAAGAGCTTTAACACAGGGGAATTTTTTTCACTACATGTCCACATAAGTACATACAATTTAGGCTTCATTTATAACCAAAAAATTGAAGCCTAAAGAATATATGAAAGCAAAGAAGGGGGGATAATCTCAGCAAAATTGGGGATCAAAAATTTGAAAATTATGTTTCAACTACAAAATGTGACATGGGTGGGGCTATATTCCCCTAGAATAATTTTAGGGACATGGTGACGTTTTTGAGGTAGAAAACTTGATGGATTGAGCTCAAAATCTTGTGTTTTGGGCGGTTTGCATTTTGCAAGGACAGGGGAAGCTAGGGTTTCCAGTTCATTTGGGAAAGAAAGAAATGATATAGAAAAGAAGAAAAAATAGAGGTATTTATTTGAGGGGTTTGGGCCTGGGTTTTATGAACGACAATGTCTGATTGGATAATATTTGGGCTGAAAGTGGGTTTGAAAAACAAGTCATTTGTACTTTAGAAAAATATATTTGCTTGAAATAATTCAAAATCGATAAAATTGAAAATGAGATAAATTATATCTAATTATTTATCAAACTTATTAACCGTTTAAAAATTTATAATTACTTTGAAGTAAAGACCTGTTATGTTGAATAACCGAAGGAGAATAAGGAAAAGGAGAATAAGCACAAGAAGATTAAGGAGAAGAAGAGGGAGAAGGGGGAGGAGAAGAAAAAGACGACAAACAAGAAGAAGAGGACGACGAAGAAGGAGGAGGGGGAGGGGAACGGGAAGAATTAGAACAAGAGGAACACGAATAAGACGAGAAGGAGGAGAATGATGAAGAGAAATAGGAATAGGAAGAGAAAGATGAAGCGGATGTGGAAGAAGAGGAAGGGAGGAACGAGGAGGAGGAGAATAGATCCAAAATACAAAATATTCAAAACATTTTTTAGGTACTTTTACCCAATAAATAATAAAATTTCCTAGAAAACAGATTGAAAACATTTTAAATTTTAAAAAATAATTATTCAACTTTGCTTGTAACTAAAGAAGCCTGAAGAATTAATCAACCCTCTCCTTTTTAGCTAGGGATGATAGAAAAGAGTTAGGGCCAAAAGTAGGTCACGACCCCAAATACACCCTAGACGTGACATGACATACAAGACCCCGCAAGGTCCTGCAAAACTCATTGAGCATACTTCATCAAAGATAATAGAACAAAGAGTTTTAAAGGTATTATTTCAAATAAAAGAGTTTTACAAAATGTAGCAGAAGTCTAACATAAGTCTCAAAGCCATATATTACATCATAAGGGAGTGATTGGGACGTAAACCATAAATTACATACAAAATCTGAAAAGAAAATACATGATAGCAATAGAATAATCTCTGTCCTCGATACATGAGGACTCATTACCTTAAGTTTAAAGTACTCGTATTGAAATGTAACTGTTGCAACAAATAGGATAATCTTAGTAGTTCAGTTGGTTGACTACCTAAACTCTCATCTTATTGGAAGGATTCAATTCCCCACATTTTAATATTAAACATTCATAAAGTCTCTCATCACCTTCAAGTACCGAAGGGTAACAAGAAATTGTCGATTGAGTAAACTACCATAAATAGTTTAATTTCAATCTATCTATATATAAAATAAATCTAAATATAGACAAAGTGATATGATACATCTCTATGGCCTCCATTATTATTTATCTTCTTTTCCTATTTTTAATCAATTCCTTCATTTTGTAACGAACAATTATGCATTTAATAATTAAATAAATTAACATATTTGCTATAACCAGTTATGTTTCATGAGTAACTAAAAAATTCTATCTATTTGCATTCTCAACTTAAATACCATCGACTGACCAACCTCTTTTTACCAATTTTTTCATGATTTAATCCATTTATAAATAACAATCTTCCATAAAGTTGTTGGCTACTAATTTTTTTTTCACATTATTCTATTTTTAATCAATATATGTTCCTCCTTTTAAATGTTTTCCTTTGGTTCATCATCACGTGGTTAACAATCAAAAGAAATGATATAGAAAAAGTCTCCTCAACTTCCTTTTACCAAACTTTCCATGATTTAGTCCATCTATAAATAATAATCCTCTATAAAGTTGTTAACTACTCATTTTTATTTTCTCCTATATTTTTAATCAATATATATTCTTCCTTTCAATGTTTTCTTTCGTTTAAATTTTGTTAATCAACGTATGGTTAATAATCATTTAGAAAAAGTGATGTGAGAATTTATAATCACTTTGATAAAGATTATAGATATATTCTTCAAAATTTTATTTTACGCCAAGCAAAAGTTCATCATATGAAAAGAAAGTTCGGTTGTAGTAAATTAATCAAAGAAAAATGGTCTGAGTTCTTTGATTCTGTTTCATCAGAAAATGTTCAATACGGTGGCCATTATCATCAAGAGAGATAGTCAAATTAGTTTGATAAAGTAAAAGTTTTAATACTATACATGTACATACACATTTTTTGTACTCATTTTAGTACCCGTTAGATAGCTATATGTCCAGTGCAAGATGCTATTTCAAAATTTTGGGAACATTCTAGTAGTCATAACATTGATGGACCGCATTTTTGGTGGATGTAGCTTGGGTTATTCTGCCACCTGCATGCTACTCTATGCAAGAGATCATATTTTGCTAGATTTTTTTTATGCTTTCAACTATGATATTCACATGTTTCTTGACAAATCATACCCTACTCTTTAATGGCTCAACAAGTGGCAAAATCTTAACAGCCATGTAGGTAAAATGGTTTTGATCGGAGGCTAAGCTTGTGAAGGTCAACAATGATGGTAGGAAACAGAGTCGAGCGATTCAGAATAAAGGGTAACTTATAGAAACTTCACTAGTCTAGGATTTAATTAGTTGATGCATACTCGTTTACAATATTATGAATTATCAGACATTGATGCGTCAAAATAGGTTCAGATGCATGTACATCATGATACATGAGGTAAAATTAGCAGTAATTTGTTATAGATTATATTCAACTATTGATTTCATGTATATAGGATATATAGGCAAACCTTGATCATCTCCCTTGCTTTCCTCACATCTCGATCATCACACTCCATTGTATCTTGTATCCTATGAGACATGTGAAGATGTAGTGTAATTCACATGTATCTGGGATATATAGAAAACATTTGTTGCCAGATATATCTTACTTTTAAATATAGGATGAAATTATGAATTAATCATTTAAATATTAGCATTTCAAACTGTAGAAAGAACTAGTAAATATGGTTTAGTTAGGTAGTTTTTTCTAGATTGAAGGAGTAGTTAGGGAGAATTATTTTATTATTGCTCTATTTTAGGCTATTTTATTGAGTAATGCATCTCAATACATTCAAATCTAAATTTGGTACATGATAAATAAAAATGTGGTATAATAAATAATTATGTGAAAGTATAGATTGGATTAGTAAATATGGGATGAATATAGGAGAAACTACTTAATTATACAAACATTACTTTCTTATTTACTAATTCTTTCTATGATTTGAAATAACTACATTTTAATCTAAATACACAATTTCATAAATGATTTCAAGTATATATATATAAATATGCGAAGATATACATTATATAAATGTATCTTGTCTGATCACATGTATTTGAGATGTGGATATGCAAGCGAGATAGGAGAGTTGCGAGTGAAACGGGAGGGAGCAAGCAATATTTTTCTATGTATCTCATATAAATGTTTATCCAGTTGGATACAATATATCTAGAATAAATTATACCTAATTTTGATCTCATTTATCTCAAGATACATGAATCTGAAAACATATTTGGAACACACCAAAATTTGGTAAAGTTCATAATTTGCAAACTAGTATATCTCGATAACGACCCTGGAAATGAAATAGGCTAACTAGAGCCTCTCATTTGTTTAAAGAGTTATTAAATAGTTAATGATGTGTTAAAATGATGATTAACGTCTTAAGGGGTAATTTCTAAAGAGTTTGTATGTTGAACGTCAAAGAACGTCCAAGATGTTTGGAAGCTAGTCTTGTATGTGCTAGTGTGCGTTCGCATGTTTTATGTGTTATTTGGTATCCAAAATGATAGGGGAGGGTACTAAGACCTAGATGATCTTGTTTATCGTAGAGACATTCGGGTACGACTCCCGAAGGACAACCACAAGGGTCCTTGAGAAGGACCCAAACCCTAGCAAGAAAACAACCAAAGATTGTCAAACAATGACCCCTTACCAATGCTACTTATGTCTATCCACGCCCAATCGTTTGGGGGAATAGCTCAACACTTAGTCGTTGGAGCTTATCCGCCAGAATTTGAATTTCCAAACGATGCCCAGAAGGATGGGACGTCGTTCAAACGATGCACAGTAGCTTGAGTCCGTTATTTGGAGCATGCAACACTGCCAATTTTTTCTACAAACTTAGGAGTGGATTGGGAAATTCATCCCATTTACTAATTAACTAGTAATAGGTTGTTTTAGGGTTTTTTAGTTATTTTAAGTTAGTTTATACCCCCCAATATCTAAGTTAGACTTCACTTTTCAAAATCACAATCCCTCTCTTAAGACACCATCGGAGCTTGAAGTCTATGAAGAGCTAGGATTGAAGAGATTAACTTCTTATATTTTGAATTCTAAAGCATGGATCTTTGCATGAAAGGTTTTAATGGATGGATTATGGTGTTTTAAATATAAAGTGATGGTTTTATGATCTAAAACTCAATGTCCCCATGAACATGCCAAATTTTAAAATTGGTCTAATGAAGTGGGTTTAATGTATATGATTAGACAATATTAGAGTTTTGTTTTTATTATGTTGTATTGTGATTATCTACTTCCATTTATGCCTTATTATGATTATCTATTTAAGAATTTAGAAAAGGTTATCAAGTCTTGGATGAAGGGTAAGTTGATCTATGTTGTTTAGTTTCTAATTGAATTGATCTTGAGTGGTATGGTCCACTTATGTGGCGTTTTTTACTTGATGTTTGATATATATGTGATTGTATATGTATTTGAAGGCATTGATATATGACGAGTGAAGAATTGAATATGAAGTGGTTATGTTATATGAGATGAGTCTTATGAAGTTGAGAATACGTGTCTTGAAAATGCTATGTCTAAATGAAGTACAATGTGAATGTGAAGCATGATAGTGTGTGAATTATGATTTATGTAGTATGATAATGCTTAAATTCAGTGTTATGAATATGGTGGTTATGCGAAGAATGTTGTCACATATACTCACATGCAAACACTTTGAATGAATGAATGAAATTAATGAATTAAAATGGGGGATTCTAAGGTAGACACTATTCGTGAGTAGAGATGAAGTGTCTAGTACCAACCCTACTATTCATAAGAACTCTAGTGAATGAAAAAGGGGAGTTTAGGGTGGACACTCTTCGTGAGTTGAGTTGCAGTGTTTAGTAGCAACCTCAGTATTCCCAAGAGCTTTCCAAAGAATGGTTGGAGGTCGGATACTCTTCGTGAGTTGAGATGTAGTATAAAAAAGTAATGTCTAGAGATGAGTGATCTTCATGAGTTAAGATGTTGTACTTAATAACAATTTCATAACCTATAGTTAATGAATGTCTAATACTCAAGCGAGGAGTCATGCTCAGCAACGATAGGATTTGAAGAAGGGGTGGATACTCTTTGTGAGCAGAGGTGTCGTATCCAATCGACCTCTAGAGATGAGTACTCTCGTGAGTTGAGATGTAGTACTTAGAAGAAATCTCCTTATCCCAAAACTATGCGCCCACATATGTTTATCTATAGGTGATCAAAGTAAAGGCTAAGAGAATGACCGTACTTTAGGCAAGTAGGGATCCCTAATCCGGTAGGGGATATACCGGGAATCCATGTCTAGCTTTCATGGTCTATGTCGACTAATTCTAGCCCCCACAAACGAATGTAATGAAATAAGTCTTCTTTGGTAGTCTTAAGGATCCTTAGGTGTGTAATGAAGAGGTTGTATGGGCGGTCTCTTCATGTCTTACCTAGGTGAGTATTAGGATAACTTTTGATAGGAAGGTCTAAATGATAAAAATTGATTACTTGATGAATGTTACTAAATGTTGAGGTTAAGGAAGTTTTACTTGTATATGAAATGATGATTTGTAACCTTGATTCATGAAGGTTTTACTAAAATAGCATGAAAGTATGTGTCAACTACAATGTCCTTTTATAATGTTTTTGCATATTATCATACTTAGTACAATGTTTGTACTAACTCTATATTCTTCTATATTTCTGTAAGTATAGGTGGAAGACAAGTGAATGTTCTTAGAAGGTCAAGCTTGGGAAGTTGATTCTCTCAAGACCCCGCTGGGCACTGTTGATATCAGCCTCATCAGGGATGAGGCCAATGAGTTGGCTCCACGTAGAGGGCCCCGTCTAGAGTTGCCTCCTCTTGGTGACATTTTGGCTGATACGGTAGCACAGGCGTGCACAGCTACGCAGGCGGCATCAACTGACACTACCCCGATTGAGTCTATCCCGGGTAGTAGCACTGCCCGGAGCTCCTCTCGTTCAGCCCCTTTCCCCACTATCATCTCGCTTGGTAGGATCCAGAAATTAAGGCACATATGGCTACACTTTTGCATCACATCCAGCCTTGGATGCAGAAGTCTATTGCTGAGGCAGAACAACGCTTGGAGCGGAGAATGGTCTAGCACACAGAGTGGAAGATCGCTGAGGTTCATCAGCGCTTGGACGCCTTTGAGTTGTGGGTGTTAGCCCGACCAGCCCTTCAGGTGGATGTGTCGATCCTTCAGGCTGCGGTCGATAGTCTTCACACAGACATTGTCATGATCTTAGAGCCTAGGGTGCCTGGGTCGGAGGCCCCTTCTGCCGAGCCAGCTGAAGACACAGTGATGGCGACCCTATTAACCACTTCAGAGATTCAACCACCTTCCCCTAGAGAGCATGCCAAGAGGCGTAGGGGTCGAGAGAAGGATGAAGCTCGAGCAAGGAAGAATGAGCGCTGTGAGATGGAGGTTGTGAGGAGAGCCTCGCTTGCTGATGAGGAGGCGCGTCAGATGAGAGCAGGAGAGTAAGCTGCTGGGGCGTCTAGCTCCAGAAATGTGGAGATAGCGGGAGGCATTACTGATAGTGTTGTTGATGCTGAGGACACCACTGAGGGTGTCCAGATTATAGAGGTAGTGGGTTCCAGGGAACCAGACCCACCAACTTGCTGATCGTCGGTGCTTTACGCCCTAGGTTTGCTTCACCGACCACTCTTGTATTTCAATTTTTTATGCATTGGGG
Organism: Solanum peruvianum; assembly: GCA_027705065.1. Taxonomy (NCBI): domain Eukaryota; kingdom Viridiplantae; phylum Streptophyta; class Magnoliopsida; order Solanales; family Solanaceae; genus Solanum; species Solanum peruvianum. The sequence goes on along the minus strand of JAKWJD010000980.1, from coordinate 20,672 downwards.
ACAAATTGCATGTCTTTTTGTTGGGCGTGGGGTAAATGGATAGTTAGTGCTAGGGTGAAGTCTGAGTAGCCCAATTTACAATCCTCTTTTGGGGGAATTTGTGCCTATGTTTGTTTGCCCAAAGAGATTAATTATTTTTTCTGTTGAACCGGCATGTCTATATCCTTAGTAAATAGTTTAATTCTGAAGCATGATGGCTAAAATGATATCATGAGAAAATAGAAAATTATGCATGACTAGGCATAGTAATTGATAAATGTGTGGTCTAAGCATGACATAGAGGTACACCACTGCATGTCCCTTAGTCTAAAATTTGAAGTAGGTGTATAATAATATTGTAGATTAATGAGATGTAAAGTGAGTGTGAGGAAGATTTGAATAGTCCACTATTTGTACTGAGCTAGAACTTGCCTAGTTAGTCCTGCTAAAAGTAAGCTGTAATAGACAATTAGGAAAGGATCATAGGCCATTTTTAGCCTAAATAAAAGAAAACCAAATGAAATTTATCCTTCTTTGATCCAAATTTTTTAACCTTAAACTAGACCTTTCTTTTTCACCCTAACTAATCTTTTCTGAGAATAATGTGTTGGCCCTAGTCCTTCCTTGGACATGTGCACCTCAGCTTATGCCAAAAGCATAAGTTGAGGGTCGCTAATGAAGTAAACAACCCTTTTTATGGCTCTGACCCAACTTTGGGTATTGTGTACTTTAAGTCATGGCAAATCCATGAGTTGAGGGTAGAGCTAGTATGAAAAATGCTCTTGAAGTGGGGTGAAAGAACAAAGAGAGAGAAAGAAAAAAGTAAAGTGACTCAAGAATTAGTTGAAACAAAAGTAGAGAAAAAAATACAAGAAATACAAGAAGGAAAAGAAGAGAGTAACTTACACAAATGAAGAAAAAAAGGGGAAAATAGCAAGGTGAAAGAATATGAGAAACTAGGCAAAATCAAATCATAGAAAATGGTATGTTTAACCGATATGTGACGGAGGGAAAAAAGTCACTAAAGTATACCTAAATATATCCTACCTGACCCTGAGCCTAAGTTACAAGCTAAGAAAGTCCTATCGTGATCCTAAGAGTTGTATAGTGAACTTAAAGTAGTGAAAATAAGGGCAAGCTTATGGAAATATGTATGAATGAGTGTGAATTTTTTCTAAGAGTAAGTGTTGAAAAGTAATCCTCATACTCAAACTGGAATCATTGTGTGAAAAATGAGGATTTTGTTTTGAAGTGAGGACAGTAGTTGCAATACCGAAAATATTAGCACCTCGGTGAGAAATTAAAAAGGATAGATGTTAGTGCATGGTGAGTCTCTGTCATGGTCTGATGCCACATAATTCAAGCCTAATAGTTATACCATGCATAAATATGATGAGATTTATTGGTATTGATAGCCAAATGATTGCGAAGGATAAAACATGGATACTATTGTACAAAGATTTTGTATTGAGTCATAGTGTGTCGCTTGAGGTAAAACAACGAATTTAAGTTGAGGGTGTTCATATACCGTGGTTTCACGGTATAATTAATACTTTTTCCTTAAGTTTAGTGTGTCCTAAAGCCTTTTTGTGCTAATTTTTATGTAAGTTTCGCTTTATTTGCAGGAAATCTGTCTATAAGATGAATGCGTAGGTTTTTGAGCGAGAAATACAGCAAAGTACCGCCTACGGAGCTTGTGACGGTTCGTCGTGCCCGTGACTGTTTGTATGTGGCATCTTAGTGCAGGTGCTGAAGGAAGATGGGGAAGTTTGACCAACTGTGGGGTTACGGAGTGCATGACGGACCGCCATGGCCATGACGGTCCATCCTGCTGGTTCGTCATGAAAGTCAGAGAAGTAGTCCCTGTATCCAAATTCCAAGAGTTTAAGTGTTTTAGAACGGAGACCCTCGACGGACCGTTGTGCATGTGATGATATGTCATACCTTGTCGTCGAGGGTAATGAAGAGAGAAGAAGAAGAAATTGCACAAGTATGGGACGACAGATTCCATGACGGTCGATCGTGACCCTTGATTATTGTTAGACTCTTGATTATTTTTAGACCCTTTGTGAGACCCTTGAATATTTTGAGACTCTTGTAACTGATTGTTGGTGATTTTTGTTGATTAATCAAGCGAACTTTCGGATTTTACTATTTCTCATTAAAGTAAGTACATGAATTTTTATACCATATATTTGAATAATGTGTCTATGACTATGGGTAACTACACTCCATAACTAGGGTTATGGAACCATAGGCGAATAATGAGGTAAAAACTACCTAAAATAACAATTCTAGAATAGTGTCTTGCATATATTTATAATTTTTTCGCTTAGAAGTGTTTTTAACGGATGGCCAACGTTAGAACTCGCCTTGATGCTACTTGCCGGACCAAGAAGGTAGATAATAGGAAAAGAATTATCAACATATATTTAGTGTATACGATCTAATTGGCAAGTATATATTGGTACGAGGTAATATCTTAGTCAAATATTGAATACGATGCTCAATATGAGGTAAAGACAAAGGTTAGTATAGCAACACATGTAGCCGGACCAAGGTGCGGACTGAAATTTTCTAGATGTCGGACCAAGGATTTAGAAATATCTAACTTATGACTTTGTATGAAAGATACTAGGAAAGAATTGTTAGAGTTAGAATTATCAAGTTATGAACTTGTGGGGAACACGTACACCCTTGTTACTTTTATTATTGATTAAACTCCAACATTCGAAGCTGTAAGTTGTCTCCTTTAATTTTGCTAGTCATTTTCATTAATTTAGAAATATAAAACCCCCCTTTTATCATTTTTGCTTTCCAAGGAAGTAATCGGCTGAACAATAGTAATTGTATATTGAAGTTAAGTCTAAACTATTTTCCTCGTGGTAAACGATCTCAACCTCATTAGTTGGGTTATTTACTTGACACGACCGCTTTACTTCTTATTTGAGAAGTAAGTTTGAGCATATCAAGTTGAGATGTAGTACTTAGAAGCAATCTCCTTAACCCTTAACTGTATGCTCACATATGCTTATCTATTGGAGATCCATGTAAAGGCTAACATAATGACCTTACTTTAGGCAAGTGGGGATCCATCATCCGGTAGGGGTTAATAGTGGGATTCCATTTTTAGTTTTAAAAATCTATGTCAGTTAAAGCTATCCCCCACAAACGAATGTAGTGAACTAACTCTTTTTAAGGCTGTACTACTTAGGGTAGGTGGTGGAATAAGAGATTATTTATCCTTCGCACAAGTACACATTTGGAGGAAGTTTTGGTGTGTCCTTATATATAAATGTATGAATGGTTTACTATATAATGATAATGAGGTAAGTTGACTTTATGTCTAATGTTACTGAAGCATGTTGGTCTTATGACTAAAGTGATGAAATCTATATAAATGATGAATGTGATGTGCCTAGTCTATGGTGATTCTCAAGAAGCACTATGGTGGGAGTAGTAGTATGGAATGCTACTTTCACATTGCACTAAATGTAACTTGGTGGTTGTCTTGGAGGATGGTCTTTATGTGAAGTTACTGAAGACATGTATGTTTCCTCTAGTATTTTTAGTAATGAGTGTTGACATGTTAAATTAAAATGCAGCATGCTTATCTTTGGTAGTTTTAAGGATCCTAAGGTGTGTAATGAAGAGGTTGTATGGGTAGTCTCTTTATGTCTTACCGAGGTTAGTCTTAGGATAACTTTGCATAGGAAGGTCTAAATAATAAAAATGGATTACGTGATGAATGTGACTAAATGTTGAGGTTAAGGAAGTTTTAGTTGTATATGAAATGATGCTTTGTAAACTTGATTCATGAAGGTTTTACTAAAATATCATGAAAATTATGTTTCAACTACAATGTCCTTTTTAGCATGTTTTTGCATATTACCATACTTAGTACAATGTTTGTACTAACTCCACATTCTTCTATATTTCTATAAGTATAGGTGGGAGACAAGTAAATGTTCTTAGAAGGTGAAGCTTGGGAAGTTGATTCTCTCAGGATTTATATGTCCTCATATGTTTGACAACATGAACTATATTTCTTTTAGTTTCGTTCATTTAATACATTGTTTAAGAGTTAGTACATTTCTTTTAATGTAAAGGGTCGTGACCATATGATATTAAGACTTGTCTAAGATGGCTTGAAATGCATTTTGTCATTTTTGTATATTTTTTTGTTATGAATCATTAAACCTCCTAAGCAAACAAAGGAGGAAGAGAGGTAGAAAAACGCAAATGAACAAAGAGAGACGACAAAATTGTGCTATCTTTATTTACTATACAGAACCCACAACTGACTTGGTTGATTAGATATGATGGATTTTTATATTATTTAGGCATAGACTAGTTGTATGCTTGTTATGCCTCTTGTGATTATAGAACCCAAATAGTCAAGTTTTAATTTCTTAGTGGTCTAGCCTCAGAGTGGAAACGTAGTATAGAAGTGCCTGAGGTTTGATATTTTTACACCTTAAGGCTAGATAGTTCAGTCTCCAAGGGATGAAATTTTGTAGTTTCTTTTTGTTCATTTGTTCTTTTTCTACCTCTCTTGCTCTTAAGTTTGTTTAGGAGGTTCAATGGTTTACTAGAAAACAAATTTATAAAAATAACCAAGTTAATCTCAATTCTTTCTCATACACAACCAATATCACAGTACATATTCGAAAAAAAGGACTGAATGCCAATCACATACCGAAAGTAGTAATTGGTTCAGTGTCAATTCCTAACTCTTGTTGTGGTTGCACAAAAGATTGGGACACGATTTTCTCAGAACAAGATGCTAGCACAGATGTAGAGAATGGGATTATTAGACAATGCTTCTAGTACATGTTATGCATTTACGCTAGCATCTTACTGTGAGAAAATCTTTTCCCTATCTTTTAGCAATCATAAAGAGAGTTCAAGATTGATACTGAAGATCCTAGTTACTATTTGTGGCATATGCCAAGTGTTTCAGTCATTTTTTTTTAATATTCTTCTTGTGAAGAAGAACGGAATTAAGGTGGATTTTTTCTTATTTGTAAATCTACTTTCTAGTGAATGGTTGAACCTCCTAAATACACTAAGGAGGAAGTGAGGTAGAAAAAGCATAAATGAAAACAAAATCAAGAGCGAAGTTTAGGCAAAGGTAATGCTCAAAATTGAGGTGGATGTTCATGGAAAGTTCATTGTTGTCATCAAAAGACTTGGTGAAGAATGAAACTTTACCACACAAATGTATTGCAATTTCCTTTGATATATAGATATAATGTAGCTAGTAATTCTACGCTAAAATGCGAAATTGGGACATTGATCACTCTTGAATTATCTCTAGTCATTGTCTGCACAAGTTATGTATTTCAAAAATAAAGGTATCATGTATGGTGCAACCTGTCTTAGTTTATCTCTTTTGGGTATAGTATCAAAGAAACATGGCTTATTCCGGTTTCAACAACTCACACATGATTATACCCAACCCGAACATTAGTTTTAGGGTGAACAATTCGGTGTCCCGTAAAAGTTGGCATCAAATATCACATATACACTTTAATTATTCTATGTTCATTTTGAACACCTGTAATAGTCATTTACTGTGTCATTTGGACGCATTATTTATATTCCCAGATCTAACTAAAGAGTGTGTTGAGTAATGCTTTTGCTTGAAAAATAGAAAATCTTTAAGTGACAAGTGGACTTTTTTCATAAAAGAAAAAAGAATAACTTTTAATTCTTTTTTTTCTATGGGTCTGTAATCCCATGCCCTATACCCATTTCTTCATCTTCTTCTTTTTTAACACCACCAAGAACGCATAATCTTTCACTAATCTCAGTAATTTCATTCTTGTTATTTTGTGCTTGAATTATTATTTTTCTTCTTCTTAGTAATTTCACTGCAATTTTTTTAAAAAAATTATTCTTCTCATCTATTTTCTATGTTTTATCTCTTCAATACCAACCCATTTCCTCCATCTTTTTTTTTATTTTTCCATTATGTATTATATTCTTTTACGAATACTCATTACAATGTAGTAGGAGACACAAATAAAAGAACTACTACTTTTTGAAATAGTTAGTTCCATTGTAGTCGGAGAGGATCCGATAATTATCAATTAAAATAATTACATTATTTATGTCTCCTCTACTGGATAGTGCAAAAGAAGTGGAAAAAATATTTTTGGTGTATTTTAAATTAGTATTGAATGATGGATAAATAATTTTATTAGATTTTCAGAAAACAACCATAAAATTAGGTAGTATACATGCCCAACTAAAATAATATATTTTCTCAAAATTTTGTTGGTGATGAGGGATGGTCTATGGTTGCAGAGAAAATGAGCGAGCGAGGAGTAAAAAAAATAATCAATGGAGAGTGGTGAAAGATTGCAGAGAGAAACAGTGAGGAAGAAGAAGAAAGAGTAAAAATTCACCAAAAAGGCTTCTCAAAAGCGCATAAAATATGTGTTACACAATTACTATGTTAAGTCAGCAAAAAGTATCTAAATGACAATGTGCAGCCCAACATAAGGTTTTTAAAATGAACAAAGTTTAATTAATGTGTCTAAATGAAATTTTGTGCCAAATTTACAAAGTCACCGATGGGTTGCCCCTTAATTTTATATTGATTAACATTTTGCATACTTTGTGATGTAGTTGATATGTTCTTAAGATGATAAAGGAAATAAAATTTTGTTCACCTTTTGGGTCAACCAATAACCCTAAGGAGAAACTTCCTGCTCTTGAAGCTCTCAAACATAAGCAGTTGAATTACATTCATAAGATTATAGCTGATGAAAGTGTATAAATGGAAATTGGTGATATGTCAGCACACATGGGCACTATAGCAACATATATGCCATAAAATTTGTAGAGCTAGTGTTCACAAATGCATCACACCAATTTCATGTGATGTAATTTCATTAGCTACATTCTAGTGATGCAATTGTCACACACCAACACCGTGCACCACTAATGTTTGGGAACTTAAAGGGGAGGAAGTTCGTCCTTCGGTTACTATTTGATCCAAAGGTGAATAAATATGAATACTTATTTCTTATCTAAACAATATATTGATTGCATCATAAAGCATGTGAAATGTTAATTAGAAACAAAATAACATATGATTTGTTTACAATCAAGTGCGGGTTGATGATGCCAGAATACACCGGGATGTCTTTGATAGTATACAAAAGAGAGATGAATCAAGAAAGTTGTATTGAAAAGGATACCTTTAACTTTTAAAGACATAGCTTGCGCACATGAAATAAAGAGGATTCTAGGGATATTAGTGCCCTAGTTCCGTATAACAACCTAGAATTTTAGTCGTAACGGATTTGTGTGGTCATAAATTTCGGGGAATAACAACACTAGAAGAAATTCTAGTATATTTTTTTGAGGTAAATTGCCTCATTCATGAATTTGTTGCATGAACTTCATGAATTTGACATGAAAATTACCTATTTATTTTATGCATTTCCTTCGCCTAATGGTCTTATTAAAAGTGCTACTCTACCATTTATTTTCTTTGTTAAAGACTGTTTTGCTCAAAATGTTATGTTTTTTCAAATTAGTGAAAGAAAACAACTTTTAAATGATTAAATATAGAATAAATTCTATGTTTTTAAAGGGGTAAAGAACATTTCAACTCTTTTTTTGTTGTTGTCGGTCATTCGACTCAAGTTGGACTTTGGCAAATATATCCATTGAGAAATATTTGTTAATAAACCCACAATATTTCTCGTGGCTGCATGAATTGAAGTGCGTACAACACATTAATACACGGTGCAGAGACACATCTCTTTAGTCAAGGGTGTGCACTAGAAGTGTTAACTGCACTTGGACATGTGTCACTACAAAGATACAACAAAACCTAACAAATGTAATTTTACACAAATTTTAATGCGACGTAGAGCATTCTAATGTTTATTACTAGGATTATAAGTATATCTACTTGATATACTAACAACATTAATTATATCAGGAAAAGTAAAGATTACCATAAGCATTACAGTCCCAATTATTTTAGCATATTTCATTTGAGAAACACTAGAATCTTTATACTATTACAAGTGAATGCTAGGATATGAGGAGATCTCCCTAACCTACATCAAAATAATTAATTTTTTCAAACTTGATTTTAATGTAATGAGACTGACATAGAGAGAAATCGTCAATATTTCTTTTAGTTTTGATTCGTAAAATTACACTACTTCATGATGATTTTCCATTTGAAACTTTGTAGACAAAAAGTTCTTAGTTTCATCAATAACATTCATTTTTGGACAAAAATTAACAAGTCATATACATATAATCAGGAAATTTGAACCTTTCATTTCGGAATAATCATAGTATAAGATTATTGACAAGAAATCACTATCCACTAATGTGATATTATACTTTTCATACCGTTGCTTAGGTGTCTAGTTTACTCCATATAAGGACTTACTCAACTTGAATATTAATTATCTTCTTCTCCTTAAACCTAAAACCTTTGGGTCGAGTTAAATATAACTATTCATCTAGGTAACCATTTAAAAATATTGTTTTGACATCCATTTAATCACTAAACCATGAAAAGTGGAAAAAGCAATAAGACTCCTAACGATTCATTTAATACTTCTTAGATAACTTCATAAGAAGAAACAACATAAGGAATCAACAACATAAATGTAGAAGCATCATTTTACATATCACTAAACACATTATTTTTTCGAAGGAAATTGCTAAAAATTCAGAAACTCAAGATTCACAATAGAAAACTATTTTAAAAACAAAATCTATATGCAACACTCTTTTCACATAACCAATAAGAACAATGTCAAAAGTCTTACAACCTACATTTACTCATTTAAAATGAGGTTGTCTTACCTTAGTCAAAGACCTCAAAACATTCAGAAATTTAAATTAGGAGAAAACCCTTTCCAAAACATATATTAGATCTTCTCTAACGTTTTATGAGGGACCATTAAGAATATAACATGCAAATAAGAAAGCTTCCCCCTACATGTTCTTTGGTAGACCCGAGCTTAAAATCATAAAATTTATCATTTCGTTGGGGGTTTTATATATTTGTTATGCTACACCATTTTTTTGGAATATAATGCTCCGAGTTTTCGTATTATATTACCGCCCCTACCAGATCAAAAATCTCTTGATTTTCCTGTCTAATTTATTTTCTACTTCGAATTTTAAGAACTACTTTCACCTCATCTATAGGTTATTAGACTATATACCTTAGTGTTCTTGAAAATTAATACTTTTTTTCCACTTTTCAAACATATTCTTGAAGTTTGTTGAATTTGAATGGGATAATGCCCAAGTACCCCCCCCCCCTCAACCTATGCCGAAATCTCAGAGACACAACTTATACTATACTAAGGTCCAATTACCCCCCTGAACTTATTTTTTAATAATTTTTTACCCCTTTTTTAGCTTATGTGGCACTATCTTGTGGGCCCAACGATGATTGACTTTTTTTTCGAACTAGTGCCACGTAGGCTAAAAAGGGTCTCAGAGAACTTAATACTAGGTCCAATTAAACTATATTAATAAATTTGTACTTATGTGCAGGGGTAACGGGACTTTTTTTTCGAATAAGTGCCACGTCTAGATTACATTGTTCGGGGTAATAGGATTAGTATATATAAGTGTGTCCTGGGATTTTGGGCATAGGTTGAGGGGGTACTTGGGTATTTTCCCAATTTGAATATTTAGTTCAAAAAATTGAATTTTGTACTAATAATAGATTTCAAAGGTTTCCTTATATGTTTTTCTTTTCATATACAAGATTTTTGAAAAATAACATTTTTTATCATAGAAATTAATTCTATTTTTGTAAGTCTTTTAATAGAAGCAATACTAACATGACATAATCTACCATAACACAAATTAATAGACTTAACAATATAAGCCTAATTTGAAATACGAGCATTATTGATAATCTATTGACATTGTTCAATAAATACAAATAATTCTCCACTAAGATATCCCTTCCTATAAAGTTCTCCTCCCTGAGAAATAATTATTTTATCACCTTGAAATATAGTTAAAGGCCTACTTTATTAAGAAGTACTCTAAAATTACGTCTCTGCAGGTAAAGTACATAAAAAACATAATTCCAGGCTAAGGTTTTTTCTGAAGTTACATTATGTAAAAAAATTCCTTTATCCATTTTATTCATGTAGTAGATAACCCATGTAAACACAATTGTCATTAGTTGACTCCTCAAAGTCATGGAGTAACTCTTTGTTGGCACAAAAATGTATTGAAGGGTCTGTGTCCAACACCAATTAATATAGTTTGCCACTAGAACAACTACAATAATAATAACTTCATTAGCCTCACCAAGATGAGCTTGACCATCAGCTTGTCGTTCTTACCGTAAGTTCTATCCTTGTCTTACTTATGAATGGCTAGCATTATGACTAAGTTTTTCGTAGACAAAGAAAGGATCATTAGATTTTTGAATTTGAATCTTTGACTTGTTAAAGTAATTCTTTTTCTTTATATGTCCCTTTTTTATGAAATTCATCAGTTGGCTTTGAACATGTTATTCATAGCATTACCAGAAAATTCAATAAGAATCTGTGGAAGACTTAAGTAAAAGCCTTTCATCTTATTTTTTAGACAGTTCGCCTCTTCAGTTCTCATGTGACCAATATGATCTTAGGGAGATAATTTTTATTTTCTTATATTTCAATAGATATCTATAGGTACTCCAAGTTTGTGGACATTTTTCAAGCACAACACATTAGCCTAAAAACTCTCAAACATCTTCATACCCTTGTTGAGACACATCAACAGTCAAGTTCTCATATTCAGAAATTTTGTTCCATGATTAGCTTATTGTCTCCATTTGAAACTTAATCCAGTGACCACCATATTTTTTCTTTCATGCATCATCAACACTATATTTTTTCTCGAACTAACATATATTATCTAAGCAAATATTTGATTAACAAATAAATCAAATAAATGATAAGTAATTGGTTAAGTCGAGTCACTCTCCAAGATTCTACAGATCGTCCAAACACGTGTACTCGTGGTTGGAAGTTTGGAGTTGCACAAACACAATTGTCTAAATATGCACAATAGGAAGAAAAATATTTCAGACAATACATGAATAGGAGAAAGAGATTAAATGAAAGAGAGATTTTTATTTCTGTTTTATATAGTTAGTTCACAAATTATACTCCTCAAATAGGAAGAACATTTTATGTTTTCATCAATCATAAGAATGTAAGTAGTTAAAGTAAAATTAATGAACTGAAATATTACTTTTTCTTTGATGAAAGTTTTTCATAATGCAAAGTAAATTCGAGTTTTCTAAATAGTTTCAATATTTTCTTACGAAGTTAAAAAAAGTATCACTTGAGTAAATGTGAACCATATAAAAGGAAGTAGCTCTCCTATTTCACATGAATTTAGGACATAAATATTCACATAGATTAATGACGAAGAATTCTCAGATGTTATTATACTTTGAATTAAATAAAAAGGAATAAAATCTACAAACCTGAGTCACCACAAGAACTGTTTGAACCTAGAATAGCTCTATCGGCAAAAAGCTTCTTAAGAAGGTAAGCAAAGCTTCTAAGAATCATTATTGATGTAAGGGTCTTCAAAGAACTAGTCTCCATGAAATCATGGTCCTCTACCTTAATGCAACCTCCATAACTTCCAGATGATAACTACACAATAAAATCAACAAATATATTACATAATTATTACTCTATCGAGTACAAGCTCCTACTTGTAGGAGTTGATTACACTAGAGAATACAACTCATAGATTGATTACAAGAGTCCTAATTATACTTCAAATAAAATACTAAAAATTATTGTTAAATACAAGTAGGCCTTCACTACTAATAAATAAATAAAAATTAGTGTTTTTTTAAACTAAAATAGGCTCCAAAATAAACTCAAACAATACAAATGCATGTCATTTTGGCTTTGGATCTATTTTTAGTAACAAAATTACTCGAAATATCATACTCATTTGTTTATTTTTAAATATTTTTCCAATGGTAGGATCAATAGTGACAAAATAATTATAACTCATCTCCTTATAAATCATGAATTTAATAGGAGTTTGTACCTCTATGAATGATGCAATGGGAAATAGTTCTTAAATTTACACTAAAAGTAAACATTGAAGCGTGACAACTTGATTTAAATTGAGTTTCTCATATAGTTAAGAAAGTAAAATAAACGTAAATAGTTAGTAGATTTTGAGTTAATGCAAGTCATTGAATTAAAATTCCAACCAATTACAAGCATGCGTCAAACTAAATAACCAAAAGATAAGTAGAATATTGACCTAAATAATATATTTGACAAAATACTATTTGTATTTTTCTTTGTATTAAAAAAGAAAGAAATTTTTATTGCAACTCGAAATATATATCAAACTCGGAGCAAAAAGAGACTAACCATTAGTCTTAACCAATTCCTTTTTAACCATTAGTCTTAACCAGTTATGTTTCATGAGTTACTAAAAAATTCTATCTATTTGCATTCTCTACTTAAATACCATCGACTGACCAACCTCCTTTTACCAATTTTTTGATGATTTAATCCATTTATAAATAACAATCTTCCATAAAGTTGTTGGCTACTAATTTTTATTTTCACATTATTCTATTTTTTAATCAATATATCTTCTTCCTTTTAAATGTTTTCCTTTGGTTCATCATCACGTGGTTAACAATCAAAAGAAATGATACAGAAAAAGTCTCCTCAACTTCCTTTTACCAAACTTTCCATGATTTAATCCATCTATAAATAACAATCCTCTATAAAGTTGTTAACTACTCATTTTTATTTTCTCCTATATTTTTAATCAATATATATTCTTCCTTTTAATGTTTTCTTTCGTTTAAATTTTGTTAATCAACGTATGGTTAATAATAACTTACAAAAAGTGATGTGAGAATTTATAATCACTTTGATAAAGATTATAGATATATTCTTCAAAATTTTATTTTACGCCAAACAAAAGTTCATCATATGAAAAGAAAGTTTGGTTGTAGTAAATTATTCAAAGAATAATGGTCTGAGTTCTTTGATTCTTTTTCATCAGGAAATGTTCAATACGGTGGCCATTATCATCAAGAGAGATAGTCAAATTAGTTTGATAAAGTAAAAGTTTTAATACTATACATGTACATACACATTTTTTGTACTTATTTTAGTACCGGTTAGATAGCTATATGTCCAGTTCAAGATGCTATTTCAAAATTTTGGGAACATTCTAGTAGTCATAACATTGATGGACTGCAATTTTGGTGGATGTAGCTTGGGTTATTCTGCCACCCGCATGCTACTCTATGCAAGAGATCATATTTTGCTAGATTTTTTTTATGCTTTCAACTATGATATTCACATGTTTCTTGACAAATCTTACCCTACTCTTTAATGGCCCAACAAGTGGCAAAATCTTAACAGCCTATGTAGGTAAAATGGTTTTGATCGGAGGCTAAGCTTGTGAAGGTCAACAATGATGGTAGGAAAGAGAGTCGAGCGATTTAGAATAAAGGGTAACTTATAGAAACTTCACTAGTCTAGGATTTAATTAGTTGCTTAGATGCATACTCGTTTACAATATTATGAATTATCAGACATTGATGCGTCAAAATAGGTTCAGATGCATGTACATCACGATACATGAGGTAAAATTAGCGGTAATTTGTTATAGATTATATTCAACTATTGATTGCATGTATATAGGATATATAGGCAAACATTGATCATCTCCCTTGCTTTCCTCACATCTCGATCATCACACTCCATTGTATCTTGTATCCTATGAGACATGTGAAGATGTAGTATAATTCACATGTATGTGGGATATATAGAAAACATTTGTTGCCAGATATATCTTACTTTTAAATATAGGATGAAATTATGAATTAATCATTTAAATATTAGTATTTCAAAATATAAAGAACTAGTAAATATGGTTTAAAAATTGTGTAGTTAGGTAGTTTTTCCTAGATTGAAGGAGTAGTTAGGGAGAATTAATTTATTATTGCTCTATTTTAGGCTATTTTAATGAGTAATGCATCTCAATACATTTAACTCTAAACTTGGTACATGATAAATAAAAAGGTGGTATAATAAATAATTATGTGAAAGTATAGATTGGATTAGTAGATATGGGATGAATATAGGAGAAACTACTTAATTATACAAACATTACTATCTTATTTACTAATTCTTTCTATGATTTGAAATAACTACATTTTAATCTCACTACACAATTTCATAAATGATTTCAAGTTAGATATAAATATGCGAAGATATACATTATATAAATGTATCTTGTCTGATCACATGTATCTGAGATGCGGATATGCAAGCGAGATACGAGAGTTGCGAGTGAAACGGGAGGGAGCAAGCAAAATTTTTCTATGTATCTCATATAAATGTGTATCCAGTTGGATACAATATATCTAGAACAAATTATACCCAATTTTGATCTCATTTATCTCAAGATACATGAATATGAAAACATATTTGGAACACACCAAAATTTGGTAAAGTTCATAATTTGCAAACTAGTATATCTCGATAACGACCCTGGAAATGAAATAGGCTAACTAGAGCCTCTCATTTGTGTAAAGAGTTATTAAATAGTTAATGATGTGTTAAAATGATGATTAATGTCTTAAGGGGTAATTTCTAAAGATTTTGTATGTTGAACGTCAAAGAACGTCCAAGATGTTTGGAAGCTAGTCTTGTATGTGCTAGTGTGCGTTCACATGTTTTATGTGTTATTTGGTATCCAAAATGATAGGGGAGGGTACTAAGACATAGATGAGCATGTTTATCGTAGAAACATCCTGGTACGACTCCCGAAGGACAACCACAAGGGTCCTTCAGAAGGACCTAAACCCTAGCAACAAAACAACCAAAGATTGTCAAACAAAGACCCCTTATCAACGCTACTTATGTCAATCCACGCCCAATCGTTTGGGGGAATAGCTCAACACTTAGTTGTTGGAGCTTATCCCCCAGAATTTGACTTTCCAAACGACGCCCAGAAGGATGGGACGTCGTTCAAACGATGCACAGTAGCTTGAGTCCGTCATTTGGAGCCTGCAACACTGCCAATATTTTCTACAAGCTTAGGGGTGAATTGGGAAATTCATCCCATTTACTAATTAACTAGTAATAGGTTGTTTTAGGGGTTTTCAGTTATTTTAAGTTAGTTTATACCCCTAAGACCTAAGTTAGACTTCACTTTTCAAAATCACAACCCCTCTCTTAAGACACCATCGGAGCTTGAACTCTATGAAGAGCTAGGATTGAAGAGCTTAACTTCTTATATTTTGAATTCTAAGCATGGATCTTTGCATGAAAGGTTTTAATGGATGGATTATGATGTTTTAAACATAAAGTGATGGTTTTATGATCAAAAACTAAATGTCCCCATGAACATGCCAATTTTTAAAATTGGGCTAATGAAGTAGGTTTAATGTATATGATTAGACAATATTAGAGTTTTGTTTTTATTATGTTGTATTGTGATTATTTACTTCCATTTATGCCTTATTATGAATATTTATTTAAGAATTTAGAAAAGGTGATCAAGTCTTGGATTAAGGGTAAGTTGATCTATGTTGTTTAGTTCTTATTGAATTGATCTTGAGTGGTATGGTCCACGAAGAGTATCCGACCTCCAACCATTCTTTGAATTGTGATTATGGCTTTGAAGACATTGCATATGAAATAATGTGATGTTATAATGTATATGGATGAGATGTCTTATGAAGTTGAGAGTATGTGTCTTGAAAATGCTATGTCTAAATGAAGTACAATGTGAATGTGAAGCATGATAGTGTGTGAATTATGATTTATGTAGTATGATAATGCTTAAATTCAGTATTATGAATAAGGTGGTGATGCGAAGAATGTTGTCACATATACTCACATGCACACACTTTGAATGAATGAAAGAAATAAATGAATGAAAATGGGGGATTCTAAGGTAGACACTATTCGTGAGTAGAGATGAAGTGTCTAGTACCAACTCTACTATTCTTAAGAACTCTAGTGAATGAAAAAGGGGGAGTTTGGGGTGGACACTCTTTGTGAGTTGAGTTGCAGTGTTTAGTAGCAACCTCAGTATTCCCAAGAGCTTTCCAAAGAATGGTTGGAGGTCGGATACTTTTCGTGAGTTGAGATGTAGTATAAAAAAGTAATGTCTAAAGATGAGTGATCTTCATGAGTTAAGATGTAGTACTTAATAACAATTTCATAACCTATAGTTAATGAATGTCTAAGACTCAAGCGAGGAGTCATGCTCAGCAACGATAGGATTTGAAGAAGGGGTGGATACTCTTTGTGAGCAGAGATGTCGTATCCAATGTACCTCTAGAGATGAGTACTCTCGTGAGTTGAGATGTAGTACTTAGAAGAAATCTCCTTATCCCTAAACTATGCGCCCACATATGTTTATCTATAGGAGATCCAAGTAAAGGCTAAGAGAATGACCCTACTTTAGGCAAGTAGGGATCCCTCATCCGGTAGGCGATATACTGGGAATCCATGTCTAGCTTTCATGGTCTATGTCGACTAATTCTAGCCCCCACAATGAATGTAATAAAATAAGTCTTCTTTGGTAGTCTTAAGGATCCTTAGGTGTGTAATGAAGAGGTTGTATGGGCATCTCTTCATGTCTTACCTAGGTGAGTCTTAGGATAACTTTTGATAGGAAGGTCTAAATGATAAAAATTAATTACTTGATGAATGTTACTAAATGTTGAGGTTGAGAAAGTTTTACTTGTATAAGAAATGTTGATTTGTAAACTTGATTCATGAAGGTTTTACTAAAATAGCATGAAAGTATGTTTCAACTACAATGTCCTTTCAGAATGTTTTTGCATATTATCATACTTTGTACAATGTTTGTACTAACTCTATATTCTTCTATATTTCTGTAAGTATAGGTGGAAGACAAGTGAATGTTCTTAGAAGGTCAAGCTTGGGAAGTTGATTCTCTCAAGATTTGTATGTCCTCATATGTTTAAGGACATTAACT
This sequence comes from Solanum peruvianum, assembly GCA_027705065.1. NCBI lineage: Eukaryota > Viridiplantae > Streptophyta > Magnoliopsida > Solanales > Solanaceae > Solanum > Solanum peruvianum. The sequence goes on along the minus strand of JAKWJD010000980.1, from coordinate 3,665 downwards.
ATTTTTCTTTTAGCTTTTTTCTTTAATACATTGTTTAAGACTTAGTATGTTCCTTTCAATGTAAAGGTTCGTAAGCTTATGATATAATGATGTGTCTAAGATGGCTTGAGATTAATTTTGTCATTTTTGTATATTTTTTTTCTTATGAATCATTGAACCTCCTAAGCAAATTAAGGAGGAAGAGAGGTAGCAAAAACACAGATGAACAAATAGAGACTACAAAATTGCGCCATCTCTATTTATTTTAAAGAATTCACAACTGACTTAGTTGATTAGATATGATGGATTTTATATTGTTTTAGGCATAGACTAGTTTTGTGCTTGTTATGCCTAAGGAAATTATCGAACTCAAAATAGTAAAGTTTTATTGTCTTAATGGTCTAGCCTCAGAGTGGAAACGTAGTATAGAAGTGCCTGAGGTTTGATACTTTTACACCTTAAAGCTAGAAAATTAAGTCTATAAGGGATGAAATTTTGTAGTCTCTCTTTGTTCATTTGTGTTTTTATTACCTCTATTCCTCTTAAGGTTGTTTAGGAAGTTCAATGGTTCACTAGAGAATTTTTTTAAAAAAATAAACAAATTAATTTGAATTTATTCTTATGCACACCCAATATCACAGTATCCATTCGAAAAAAATGACTGAATGCTAATCACATACCGAAAGTAGAAATTGGGATCCTCAATGTCAATTCCTAACTCTTGTTGTGGTTGCAAAAAAGATTGGGACACAATTTTCTCAAAACGAGATGCTAGCGCACATTTAGAGCATGGGATTATTAGACAATGCTTATAATCCATGTTCTGAATTTGCGCAAACATCTTATTGTGAGAAAATATTTTCCCTATCTTTTGCAATCATAGAGAGAGTTCAAGATTGATATTGAAGATTATAGTTACTATATTTGGAATATGCTAAGTTTATCAGCTATTTTTTTAATAAACTTCTTCTGTAGAAGAACGGAACTAAGATTGATTTTTTCTTTTTTGGAAATCTACTTTCCAGTGAATGGTTGAACCTTCTAAATAGACTCAAGAGGTTGTGAGGTAGAAAAAGCACAAATGAAAACAAAATCTAGAGGAAAGTTTACCACACAAATGTACTACAATTTCCTTTGATATTGTCAATCCCTGAAACTTATGGGCATATAGATCTCATCTAGCTAATAATTTTATGTTGAAATGCGAATTGGGACATTGATCTTTCTTGAATTATCTTTAGTCATTGTGTGTGCACGTTATGTATTTTGAAAATAAAGGTATCATGTATGGTGCCAGCTGTCTTTGTTTATATCTTTTGGGTGTAGTATCAAAGAAACATGGATTATTCTAGCTTCAACAACTCACACATTATAACACCCAACCAGAATATTATTTTTCGGGTGAACCCATTGGTGTCCCCTTAAAGTTGGCATGAAATTTCACATAAACACTTTAATTATGCTTTGTTCATTTTGAACACCTGTAGTAGTCATTTACTGTGTCATTTCGACAATATTTATATTCCAAGTTCCAACTAAAGCGTGTGTTGACTTATGCTTTTTCTGGAAAAATAAACAAATATTTAAGTGAAGTGTGGTCTTTTTTCTTAATGGAAAACAAAATCACTTTTAGTTCCTTTATTTCTCCAGATCTGAAATCACATAGCCTAGACCCCATTTCTTCATCTTCATCTTCCTAAACTCCACCAAGTACGTCATAATCTCTAAACAATCTCTGTAATATCATTCTTCTTATTTTGTGCCTTGAAATTATTATCTTTTTCTTTTCAGTAATTTTATTGCAATATTTTTTTAAAAAAAAATTCTTCTCATCCATTTTCTATATTTAATCTCTCCTTATCACAATCCATTTCCTCCATCTTTTATTTCTTTTCTATTAAGTTTTTTATTTCTTTTACAAATATAATAACTCACTTTTTTGAAATATTTATTTCCATTATTGTCAGAGATGATCCCATAATTATCAATTAAATAATTTATTATTTATTTCTCCTCTAATAGACTATAGAAATGTCATTACATCTTTACTCTTTTATTTATTTTGTGTGGTTTTGCTAGTCTTGTCTGCTACTTTTAGTACTAATATTGATTCTTTACAGGTACTATCTATTATGGCACCAAAAAAAGATTGAGTCTACGCACGCGGAGATCAAAGTCTGTCGCGCCGTCTGCCTGCCTGGTCATTGGCTCTGATGATGAGCGTGACCCCGAGTACGTGCCCCTACGGTCTTCCACCCCATCCTGAGCTGCACGTGCTGCCATAGCCACACACAAAAAGGTTGCATACGGTGTAGTCACTGCCTTCCAAACTGATGAGGAGCGCACACTAACCGGTACACCTTCTGGGTCAGCTACTAATGAAGAAGGAGTTTCTGGCTCCTTAGGAGTTTTGTGGTCGGAGGAAGCCTCCGGATCTGCTAATACCGCTGTGGAGTCTGCCTCGTCTGATGACGCTGCCACTTTTGAATCCAAACCCGGTTCACCAACTCGTGCTCTCACCCCGGTTATCGACCAACCCAACTGGTGATGTGTCGACGGGCAGTATCAAGTCTATTCCGATGCAAAGTTCTCTAATGGCAAAAAATTCATGACTCAGACATTTACAATGGAGCGGCGAGTCCTTACAGGAAGTCTCCTGAAGATGCCAAGGATCCACAATCTCTTCACCAAACATCGACTGGAGTGGACAGCGTGTCTGTTGGGATGTTATAGTGAAGAGTTGGTCCGAGAGTTCTACGCCTCATACGTAGTGACTCTCAGATCACAGATTGATAGGCAGGTTGCCCCCACGAAACAGGCCCCACTAGAGCAGGTCCGAGTACGTGTCATTTAGGTTGATATCTCCCTGCCAGCCATCCACCGGTATCTATACGGCGAGAATGTTGATGCCAATCGTACTGCTCTCACCGCCAAGTTAGACTACCTATGGAAGATTGTCAAGATGGCCAATTTCTGTGTTAGCCATCACTGAGAGAGACCACCAAGAGGTGGATGGCCCTGGGTGACCGAGTCGAAGAGAGCCATCAATAAGGCAAACCTGACGTTCACGGTGAAGTTTTTATTGTTGATTGTCAGTCACTGCCTTTCCCCCACAGCCACTGATAATATAGGCACATGAAATTGAGTAGTACTGATGGCGGCGATGATAGTCGGATTTGAGGTGGATTTTGCTTGGCTTCTAGAGGTGGTCATGAACGAGAGGGATTTTAAGGTCACAACTACCTACCCTTTCACATGCATGATATTTTCTCTATTCAGGTCTGCAGGTGTGCCTATATGGCACGTTGATCAGCTCAAGACCCTACTGGGCAGTATGGATATCGGCCTCATCAGGGATGAGGCCAATGAGTTGGCTACACGCAGAGGTCCCCGTCTAGAGTTTCCTCCACTTGGTGACAATCTGGCTGATACGGTAGCACAGGCCTACACAGCTACGCAGGCGGCATCCACTGACACTACCCCGATCGAGTCTATCCCGTGTAGTAGCACTGCCCCGAGCTCCTCTCGTTCAGCCCCTTTCCCCACTCTCGTCCTGCTTGGAAGGATCCAGAAATTAGAGGCACATATGGCTACACTTCTGCATCACATCCAACATTGGATGCAGAAGTCTATTGCTGAGGCAGAAGAGAGCGCTTGTAGCGGAGAATGGTCCAGCACACAGAGTG
>JAKWJD010000979.1:0-76021 GCA_027705065.1 Solanum peruvianum | reverse complement strand
TCCTCCACCTCCTCTAATTGCCCAAAATACATCTTCTTCCGTTGTTTTTCTGTTTAGAATTGTACCATTTGCATCAACCAAAATTGCATCTATAATATTATCAGCAGCCAGGCCATATTTTCTCATCATAGTGCTAATGCCACCTCCACTAAAGTGTCCACCAACACCAACACTTGGACATATTTTCAGCAAGGAAGTTAGTAGCAATAAAAAATGGAAATTGACGCAAATTATATTGACCATTGAATCCCTCAACAGATTTTCCATTTTCAGCTTCAAGATATACTTCCGCATAATGCATTTCACTTGTCGCAATGGAAATCTCATTTTCCATAAAAGAGACATCAAGACATAGAGCTTCAATAAGCTTTTTCCCCTCAAAAAATATTTTATTACTTTTGCAAATCAATGCACCAGTATCCTGATCACACTTCTCATAGACATAGCCAGACTATCACACTTCTAGTGAATTTGGAATTCCTACAGAAAGCAAGAATGCCGAAAGTGTACTCTCCTGCCCAGTATCAACCCTAATGCATTTGCATAAGCAAAAGTCAAGGCAAGGCGACACTTCATTTCGGTTACCCCAACAAACTTCTTCAAGGGATTTATGCCAATAGGGAATCAAGGGAACCCATAAAGTATCAGAAAACGGATACTCGATTTTAGCGAGTCGTGCACTTGCATTCGAATGCACAATTCCTTGGCAAGTAAGAGAACCCAATAAACCATAGTGGGGACTTTTTAAACAAAGCTACATTATCGTGTGAATTTTCATCCTCCTCATTATTAGAACCGTCCGTATCATGTAAAACAGTAAGAAGTGCAGAGTGTCCAATCTCAGGGACAATAACTTTTACACCATGAGCGTTGGAACTTACTGTTGTGTGTGAAATTTCACCCAACACATGATCTTGGGTAATGCAAGAAGGTTCCTGTACCAAACTTGCTTCTACTGAGTTGAGATTCCCAATTTGTGGTTTATCTGCAGCATTTTTTTCAGTAACACAATGCCACAGACTTTACATAATATTTATATTGCGTTGGCAATTTATAGAACACATGGTGTGCCTGTGAGCTTCAAGCGTTGTAGGCTAATGCTGACGTAGGGGACTTTGGAACTCGGCCAGGAGCATGAAGGGGAGACACCACATCTAATTGTGAAACTTTAGGTACAAAATTAACACCGTCAATATGAACCTGTGAAGAATTAGCTAGACGCCCCCGACACCATGTTAAAAGTTTGTTGGCGAAAACGCCGAGCAAATTTAACCTTTAAATTCGTCCAATCTAAAAATAGCTTGTTGCAAAATAAGCTATTGAACCAGGCAAGAGCTTCACTCTCAAAGTAGAAAGAAGGAACCAGCATCCAGTCATTCGCATCAAAGCCAAGGTATGTGAAGTACAACTCAGCCCGAAAAATCCAACTCTCTGGGTTTTAGTCGCCACTGAATCTAGGCAAAAACATAATCGTTGTTGGGTATGCATAAGTAGACACTTAAATTTGTATAAATTGAATAAATAGACACATGTCCTACATGTCATTTTTTGTCATACGTGGTAATCTACGTGTATTTTGCCATGTAAGATTCATTTGTTTATTTATTTCAAAGTTGGATAGTTAAAGTGTTTGTTTGTGCATTATGAAAGTTGGAGGTCAAAGTTAAAATTTGAAGTCAAGTTTAGGGTCTAATATATGTATTATGCCAACTGTTATCCTCACTATATAAATAAGAACAACGGTACACGAATACAACCTAACGGTTCTAATTGCAATGATCAAACTATTAAATTACAATGGGAATATTGAAATAACGAGTAATTAAAGATAAAAAATTTTGGAGATGAAAAGCTTAGATTCTAAAGAAAGAGTAGAGGACAAACATTTTCTTCAATATACATAAACCCTTCTTTCCACCTCATTTTCCCTTTTAAACAATTGTTAATTGGTCTGAATTCCAAATAAAACACTCCAATATTTTACTTGGCTCAATCCCATTCACCACTTATAAGTTAACTTGGTTCACAATAGGAAGAAACTAAATATATTAAAAATATTTATATAATTAGATAGGTTCTCTAATTTAACTCCTCTAACCAAATACAAAATAAAATAATTTATATTTTATCCTGAAGTATTATCTCTTATTTTCTATATGCCAAACGATCCTACAAGCCTTTTTCTATTGGAAAAAGAAGAGCTTCCTAACAAATCAGAAAAAAAAAATTATTGGCTATATTCATTTTTTTAAAAAAAAACACCTCAACAATTATGTATGTGTATATTTTAAATCTATACCATTTGAATTGTTGTATACAATGATGGAAAAAATTGAATCTCATCGTAATGTTAAATAATGATAGAGTTATAATGATTTTAATTTGTAAAAATTGTTAGATAGATTGCATTTGAAACTTGTGGTTCTTATAAGAAAATAAAATTGTCTTAGTAAAAAACAAATTGTGAAGATAGTTCTAGTGTTGATTACATTATGTTTTCTTATATGAAAAATTAGAAAATGATTTTAAGTATTCAAATAGTCTAAAAAATTGTATCATTAGTTGTTTTAGTCCTTCAACAATCAACAAAATTTGAATGTATATGGCATCGATAATGTAAAGTGAAGTGAAAAGGGTTTTGTGATAAACTAAAATTTGTAATGAAAAGAACAAGGATTTGTTACAAACTTAAAAGAAAAGATTCAAATTATAGGACTAAAAATAGAGAATGGTCATTAATGTATGGGCCTTGATCTTCTTTTTTTCTCGATAATTGTAAATATTATCATTTTTCAGCAAAACTAAAGGTCATTTTATTCCCAAATCTGAGAAGTCTGATGATCTGGCCCACTTACACGAATTCCATCACCCTTAATAGCCCTTATTTCTCATATTCATCCTCTTGTCCAAATACAACATAACAACCCTAACCAAATCAATCTTAACAAGATTCATCGGTTTTGTCCAAATCAGTCGATTAACGACAGTAGTGCCACTCTGATCACATCCACATAGTCTTTTTCTTATTTTCAAATCCATAAAAGGCCTTTTTTTGGTTAAATATCTAAGCTTGAAGTTCTTTTATTGACTTAGTAGTTTGGTACAAAATTGGCCCAGCGAGCCCCAAAAAATATCTGGCCCAATCCAAAAATTGAACCGACCACCCCTTCTTAAATATCACCCTAGTAGCTAGGTTTTTCAAATTCAACTATCTTTTTTCCTCTCCAATGTCGCCGTTTCAGGGTGCTTTCACTAACTCCACCTTCCTCCTTCTTATGCGATGGATCATCACATCTTCGTCCTCTTTATACCACAATTTATCTTTCTTAGCTCGCAGAGGTGGACCTCTACTATATCTTTTGCACTTTTTCCTATTTTTTATTTGTTCTAACCTCTTTTTCCTCTTTTACAGATATTTGCTTCAGTGGATGAAATGGTTAGGTGGTTTTAATAGAGGAACAAAAGGTCATCTCCTCTGTTGTAGCTTTGAAAAGAAAAGGAAAAACTCGTAATAACCATATGATTCAAGCTTTGTCCATGCGATTTTCACTACTGATGGCCTCAAAACATCGATCCTTCATATGTCTTTCGATCTAAAAAGGTAACACCATCTCTCTTCTTTATTACTTTTCACCATAAAGCTCTATCATTTTCCTTTGGTGAAAAAAGCTTTTCATCAGTTTGAAATTTTTTATTTGAATTCACAAAACTTTAAATTAAAGAAGTTGTTATTCCCAAAAAAATACCTAATAAAAGGGTCGGTCCTTGTTCACCAAATGTCAATGGTTGCAAACCTTCAATATAAGATCTATAATTATGAGATCATTTTAATATACGCTTTTGGTGTCTGAATTATTTTTTTTTATGAAAAAGTATTTTCATTTCATAATTTTTATAAATTTGAAGTATTTATCATTTTTAGATGACAACATTAAAATCACCCCTTTAATTGCAGCAATTTGATAATAGTATTGGTAATTCAATTCATGGGATAATTTTTTTGTCATAATGTATATAAACATAATATCACAATTTTTTGCTGACATAATTGTAAAAGATTGAACTTTAGTACTTAACATTGTTCCGTATTACTACTCGTTCACATAATGTAACCAACAAAGAAAATATTAAAAATTTAGCTAGGTTTAGGTTATAAAAGGTGATGTTGACTTGAAGCAAGTAAAATAATTACAATTACTATTTGGAGTACCTGTATAAGCAAGCTACCACGTGGACAAGGTTGAAGGCCCACGGATCGTGAACTTCTTTTCCCGGAGAAAATAATTTCAAACCAAAATGTAAACAAGAAACGTACAAGTATACAAATACAAAAGGAAATTAAAGAAAGGATTGATCATATATGAAGAACTAAAAAAAAAGCTGATAAATATTTTTACTTGATTCAACAATTTTATAATTAAATAGGATTGCTTATAATAGAAAGTTGTAATAAATTCTTTCTATTTTAGAGGTCTTTTGGATTGGCTTTCTGAAAAGTAGTACTAGACTACGAGTATTTGTTTGTTCAATGATAATATTCTTAATTTATTGAGAAAAAAAGAATAAATAAGTCCGAATACATACATTAATAATCATTTCGACATTTATCTCTTTCAATTCATGTAAATAGTTATTCTCGCTTATGTTTTAATGAAATTCAAACTCATTCTACCTATTCGGTAGAAGTCATTCAGAATTAAATCAAGTGGATGACTAATATATATGAAGACCATCAACGGCTAATCTACTATAGTTCCTAGCTCGGCGGCGACATTCTATGAATAAGTTCACAAATATGACTCTAAGCATTAATAGAATGCCAAAGTTTGTTCTATTAATGTTGCTTGAAGAGTTCACAAATATGACTCTATGCATTTATAGAATGTCAATGTTTGTTCTGACCGACTTAGGAGTTGTTTTTCCATGTACATTAGTTTTTGATTTCTGTTTGAAAAATCGAATGAAAATTATCAATAACTAATCTACATGAAAATAACGAGGTTTTATTAGATTTTAACAATATCCACATCATTTTTTTAACAATATCCATATTATTTTTCATTAACAATATCTACAACAAAGTAGTGTATGAATGAGAGTACATGAAGAGCTTGCATGGTATTTTATCTAACTTGCATGTCATGATATATGATTTTCTAGTCATGACATGCAAGTCACATAAAATACGATGCAAGCTCTCAATATACTCTCTGTCATACACTACTTCATCGCTTTGGAAAGTCGGAAGGTTGTCGCATCAGTTCCCTCACCAAACACGTGTACTAGGTAAGATCACGCAAAATGCTCATCAGTGATAATCATTGTAAACTCATTTGATCACATACTCAATTCTAACTTACTGGATAAATCAGCAACTACAATCTCACGAACAAACAAAAAACATCATTCAATGCTAACAATTCATTAGCAATATTCTTCTTGCACCTTACAACCCCAATGGCCTCTACTATTTCCCTTATACTACTCCAACAAAGCTATACAAGGTATCCTCAAGCTCAACAACTCTTCTAACACTATTAACAATCGAGCACATTCATTGTATCTCTTCATATGCAAATCAACACTTATCAATTCATTTGCATATGAAGAGATACAGTGAATGTGCTAGATTGTTATTAGTGTTCTGTAAGTTATTTGATAAGAGTTGTTGCACTTGAATCCCTTTTATAACTTTTGTCGGAGTAGTACAAGGGAAATACTAGAGGTCACTGAGGTTGCAAGGCGCAATAAGAATGTTGCGTATGCATTGTTAGCATTGAATGATGCTTTTATGATTGTTCGTGAGTTTGTAGTTACTGATTTATCAGTAAGTTAAAATTGAGTATATATGCGATCAAATGAGTTTGTGGGGTTATCATGATGAACAAGTTGCGTGATTTTACCTAGTCCACGTCCTTGGTGAGGGCATTGATGTAACAATCTTTCGACTGTTTTAGAAGTGAAGCAGTGTATGACAAAGAGTACACTGAGAGCTTATATCGTATATTATCTTACTTGAATGTTATGATATATGATTTGCTAGATAAAATAGAACGGTGCTTAAGGAAATTGGAAGATCGACTGAGATTGAAGAATATTATAGTAAAAAAATTTCAGATTGTAATAAAAATGACATGGAATTTCATTAATACTTAAAGAAAGAAGTCAATTTATGGAACTGGAAAAAAGAAAAATGTCAAGATGTTACTAATGCATGGACTTCGATATTTATTTTCTTCTTTTTTCTTTTCAATAAATTGAATATATTAGTATTATTTTTTCGACAAAAGTGCAGTCCATTCTATTCCCAACCCTGAATAAATAATTATAGTTATTGGGAGATCACGTCATTTGTGAGTATATGCTATTATTTGATAAAACATGTTTTATTTGTTTGATAGTTATATTAAATGAAGATTGGAGTAAAAAATAACGTTAAATCTGGACATATATTTGTTCATCTTTATTTGAAAGGTCATTGGTATAATTGTATAAGCATAAATTAGTTAATATTTTTTTTGTCCGTAGAATAATTTTCCAATTTTTTTAATCACTTTTCTACGTGCATCTTAGTTAGCGTTTGACTATATATTATTTTCAAATATGTTTGTTAAAAAATTTTGGTTGAAATTTCACCATGTATTTAATTATAATTTTTGGAAAGAATACTTGACTGTTTAAAAATATATATGATTTATACACATAAGTTTTAAAAATATTAAATATCCATAAGTTTGTGTTATTACGTTATAATAAACATGTTTGGTGAAAAATTAGGAAAGTTTTAGGAAATAAACAAAAATCATGATTCCTTAGTAGTTTAGAATTCCTTATTAGGATTTTGTTATTTATGGTATTTCTTATTTATGTTTAATTAAGATTTATTAGTTTCTGGTGCAATATAAATATATGTGCGTTCTTTATAAGCTCCTCTGTTTTAGGACTATTATATTACTTGCGCGATCAGGTACACTTGTGTATAATTAAAAACGTGTTGCATTTACATTTATGACTACTTGAACTGAAAGTAGTTTTTGCAATGGCATTTATGATTTATTTTGTCTGATGAACAATAATAGGATGCCAACTATTATAATAAAAGTTGTTGAAGTCATATATTTTGTTACTAACAACAAAGAGGAGGAATACTTTGTTCATTTGCGAAAAAGTTATTTGGATCTATTTGATGTTTTGCATTTGCCAGTCTTTGAAAGTTACTTTTAAACTACTTGGTACCCCAAGTCATGATAGCTTGTCGATAACTCGAGTCATTACCTTGTTGGTTGATTCCCAAATCAAGATCTCTATAGTTGAGTGTCACGACCCAAACCGAGCCGCGACTGGCACCCACATTTACCCTCCTATGTGAGCGAACCAACCAATCTAAACCTTAACATTTCAATGTATAACAACAGAAAATAATGCGGAAGACTTAACTCATTAATAAAAACCAATTCAATAACTACTAAATTCAACATCTATTATTCCCCAAATCTGGAAGTCATCATCACAAGAACATCTATCCTCAAATTACTAAACTAAGAATATCTAAGAAAACAAACAAATAAAAGCTAGTCCATGCCGGAAGTTCAAGGCATCAAGACTTGAAGAAGAAGATCCAGTCCAAGCTAGACGCATTAGCTCACCCTGAATTTCCGATGTAGTGAAGACTGGCTAGAATTACTGCTGAGTTGAAGTTGACGGAACGTTTGCTGCATTCCACAAATAAGAAAGAAGAAAACATAAAAGTAGGGGTCAGTACAAACCACGGGTACTGAGTAGATATCATCGGCCAACTCAAAATAGGGAACAGTATATATCAATAATAATGTAAATCAACTACAATACTCAACATGTAGAAATAAAAGTATTAATTCATCAATAAATACAACCGAGTTCACACATGAGGACTCAAGCCTCAATACCATACTCATTTGGAATTAAGTTCATTAGATTGAGTATATTCATCTTCTTTCAAGATTCATTATCTTTCTTCCTCTTGTGTCGGTACGTGACACTCCGATCCCCTACCACTATGTGTCGGTACGTGACACTCCGATCCCCTATATGTGTCTGAACGTGACACTCCGATCCCCTATATGTGTCGGAACGTGACACTCCGATCCCCTATATGTGTCGGTACGTGACACTCCGATCCCCTAATTCTACGTGTCGGACGTGACACTCCGATCCACTAATACTATGTGTCGGAACGTGACACTCCGATCCACTAATACTATGTGTCGGAACGTGACACTCCGATCCACTAATCTCATTATATCCGTTCATCAAGCCTTCTCTATACAAGGCATCATCAATCCCATTACTTTAATTCATCAAGCCTTCTTTTATACCAAGGCATCATCATTAATGTCATAGATTAAAGTTTCTTTCAAGATTTGGGATTCAATAGCTTCATCATGCTTTGCTTTATCAAAATCACATAATCATAATCATGCAAGCATACAATTTAAGCATATAGTAGGGTTTACAATACTTATCAACACATATCATTCACTATTAAGAGTTTACTACAAGTAGCATGAAAACCATAACCTACCTCCACCGAAGAATTGGAATCAACAAGAAATCTCCCAAGCTTTGTTATTCCTCTTCCCTCTTCGATCGATCAATACTCTCTCAATTCGTGTCTCTCTTTTCTCTCTTGTTCTTTCTCTTTTGTTTTATTCAAACCCTCTTTCCTTTACCCTAATTAAAATATAATTAAGTGTAAAAGAGGACAATAAAACCCCACTAATTAACCCAAAGTTACCCCTTTTATCCCTCAAGGATTTTAGTTATTAATATAAACCCTCAATCCTTATAATTAAGGAAAGAATAGTCCAAAACGTCCCTTAAAACGTGTGAAAAACCCATTCTGCCTGGGATTTGCGCAACCTGTGACGGGCAGTCGTGCCTGCGACGGTCCGTCACGCAGGTCGTCGCAGCCTCCCAAAATCCAGGTGAGCTGTGACGGCCCGTCACCCCTGTGACGGTCCATCCTGCACCTCCGTCCTGACGGTCAGAAACTCGTTTCTTATACCAAATTCTCAAAAGTTGAAGTGTTTTGCAATGGGAACTCACGACGGTTCGTCGTGGATGTGACGGCACGTCCTGCAGGTCCGTCACAATTTACAGAGAGTCGATTTTTAGTATCCAATTTAGAATTCTAAGTTTCATGGACGAAACCTCCTCGACGGGCCGTCGTGACCACGACGGTCGTCGTGACCACGACGGTCCGTCGTGACACCCGTCGTCCCAGCCAGTTTTCCCAGAATTACAATCTGCTGCTCAAAACGACTAACAGGTCGTTACAATAGATACCAATTTACCCATCGTTCGTCCCCGAACGATCAAAAGAAGAAAAACAGTGGCGAAAAGGAGTACCTGAATCTGTAAACAGATGTGGGTATTTTTCTTGCATATCTGCCTCCTTCTCCGAAGTAGCCTCTTCAACGGTCGATTCTTCCATTGAACTTTGATGGATGCAATCTCTCTCGACCTCAACTTGCGAACCTCTCTATCTAATATAGCAACCGGTTCCTCTTCATAAGTCAAGTTCTCATCCAACAAAACTGAATCCCAACGGATGATGTAGTTTCCATCTCCGTGGTATCTCTTCAACATGGACACATGAAACACCGGATGCACTCCGGACAGCCCTGGGGGCAAGGCTAATTCATAAGCCACCTCCCCTATTCGCTTTAGTACCTCGAATGGTCCAATATACCTTGGACTTAACTTACCCCTTTTTCCGAACCGCATCACCCCTTTCATGGGTGAAACCTTCAACAGGACTTGTTCACCTTCCATGAACTCCAAGTCTCTAACCTTTCGGTCTGCATACTCCTTTTGTCTACTTTGCGCCGCTAGAAGCTTTTCTTGAATAGCTTTCACCTTCTCCAGAGAATCTCTCAACAGATCAGTCCCCCAAGTTCTAACTTCAAAGGCATCAAACCAACCAATGGGAGATCTACACCTCCTCCCATACAATGCTTCAAATGGAGCCATATCAATACTGGAGTGATAGCTATTATTGTATGAAAACTCCGCCAAAGGTAAAAAGCTATCCCAATGGCCACCAAACTCTATCACACATGCACGAAGCATATCCTCCAATACTTGAATCGTTCGCTCAGACTGACCATCAGTCTGAGGGGAAACGCAGTACTAAGGTCCAACCTAGTACCTAATTCCGCATGTAATTTCCTCCAAAACTTAGAAGTAAACTGCGTACCTCTATCTGATATGATGGAGAGTGGAACTCCATGCAACCGAACGATCTCTGAGATGTAGATCTTGGCTAACTTCTCTGCATTGTAGGTCACCTTGACCGGAATGAAATGAGCAGACTTAGTTAACCTATCAACAATCACCCAAATAGAGTCATACTTACCCAAGGTCTTTGGAAGACCAACCACAAAATCCATTGCGATTCTCTCCCACTTCCATTCAGGAATGGGCATTCTCTGAAGTGTTCCTCCGGGCCTCTGGTGTTCATACTTTACTTGTTGACAATTTGGACATTTGGCAACAACTCATAATATCTCGTTTCATTCTACTCCACCAGAAGTGTTGCTTTAGGTCACGATACATCTTGGTTGCACCAGGATGTATAGAATATCCGGAACTATGAGCTTCTGTAAGAATAGTGGTGATCAAATCATCGATGCGGGGTACACATACCTTCCCTTAATCCTCAGAACACCTTCCTCATCAATTATTGCTTCCTTAGCCTCTCCTCGCAACACTTTATATCGAATGCGACCTAGTTTCTCATCATCAAACTGCTTCCCCTTAATCTTGTCAAGGAAAGAAGATCTTGCCTCTACACAAGCCAACAATCCTCCCTTCTCATTTATTTCTAACCTCATGAGGTCATTAGCCAAAATCTGCACTTCTCTAGCCAATGGGCGTCTAGAAGCTTGCAAATGAGCTAGACTTCCATGCTTCCCGCCTTTCTACTCAAGGTATCTGCCACAACATTCGCCTTACCCCGATGATACAAAATAGTGATGTCGTAGTCCTTCAGTAGTTCCATCCATCTCCTTTGTCTCAAGTTCAAATCTTTCTGAGTAAAGACATACTGTACACTACGGTGATCCGTATAGATTTCACACTTGACCCCATATAAATAGTGCCTCCATTGCTTCAATGCAAATACTACCGCGGCCAATTCCAAGTCATGAGTTGGATAGTTACGTTCATGCACTTTTAATTGTCTTGAAGCATAAGAAATCACGTTCTTCTCTTGCATTAGCACTGCACCCAACCCGAATAGGATGCATCACAATAAACAATGAAGTTCTACCCTCTACCGGCAAGGTGAGGATAGGTGCGGTAGTCAACAAAGTCTTGAGCTTCTGAAAGCTTTCCTCACACTCATCCGACCATACAAATGGAACATTTTGCTTACTCAAGTTCGTCAATTGGAAGCAATAGAAGAGAATCCCTTGACGAATCGGCGTAGTAGCTAGCTAACCCACAAAACTCCTTATTTCTGACACATTAGTAGGCCTTACCCAGTTTTTCCACATCTCTCTATCTTAGATGGATCCACCATCACCCCATCTTTAGAAACCACGTGTCCAAGAAGGACACTGAATCTAGCCAAAACTCACACTTGGAGAATTTCGCATAAAGCTTTTTCTTCTCCTCAACAACTCTAACACCATTCTCAAATGCTCCTCATGTTCCTTCTTACTTTTAGAGTATACCAATATATATCTATAAATACGATCACAAAGACCAAGAGGTCCAAATATGGCTAAAAATCCATTCATCAAGCTCATGAAAGCAGCAGGGGCATTCGTAAGACCAAAAGACATTACCACAAATTCATAATGCCCATACCTAGTTCGAAAAGCAGTCTTTGGCACATCCGTTGCGCGTATTTTCAATTGGTGATAACCGGACCTCAAGTCTATTTTTGAGAAGACACAAGCACCTTGTAACTGATCGAACAAGTCATCAATGCGAGGAATGGGGTACTTGTTCTTAATAGTTACTTTGTTCAACTGTCGGTAATCTATGCACATTCGAAAGCTCCCATCCTTCTTCTTTACAAACAAGACTGGAGCACCCCAAGGAGATGCACTTGGTCTAATGAAGCCTTTGCTCAATAACTCTTGAAGTTGTGCCTTTAACTCTCTTAACTCTGCGGGAGCCATTCTATAAGGGGGTATAGAAATGGGGCGAGTACCTGGTTCCAAATCAATGCAGAAGTCTATATCCCTATCTGGTGGCATACCAGGAAGATCTGCAGGGAACACATCCAAAAACTCACGGACTACCGAAACTGACTCAATCGAAGGTACTTGGCAGTGTCATCCTTGAGATGTGCCAGTGCCAAGAAAGCTAAACACCCTTTACTCACCATTTTCTTAGCACGAATAAAGGAGATGATACGCACCGGATTGGAAGTGTAGTCGCCCTCCCACACTAACGGATCTGCCCCAGGCTTGGCTAACGTCACAGTTTTAGCATTACAATCCAAAATCGCAAAATTCGGAGAAAGCCAAGTCATACCCAGAATTACATCAAAGTCACCCATTTCTAGAATAACCAAATCTACATAAGTGTTGCTCCCCACAAAATTCACCAAACAAGACCTATATACCTTTTCAACTATCACCGACTCACCCACCGGAGTAGAAACACGAATAGGTATGTCAAGTAATTCACAATGTAATTTTAGACCATTAGCAAATGATGAGGATACATATGAAAACGTGGATCCAGGATCAAACAATACGGAAGCCATGAAATCACAAATCAAAAGGTTACCTGTGATGACAGCATCTGATGCCTCCGCTTCAGATCTCCCAGGGAAAGCGTAGCAATGGGCCCCATTATTTGTCTGTCCGTTGCCCCTACCATGTTGCGTAGTAGTGGCTCCGTTTTGCCCATCACCCTGCCGTTTTGGTGACCACCATTACCTCGACCACCACGTCCTCCAGAAAAGCGGCCTCTACCATGACCACCTCTACCTCTAGCTACGGGGGTCTGTAACTCTGTTTTGGACAATTCCTCCTAATATGTCCAATCTCCCCACATCCATAGCACTCTCTGGAGTCAGGCATAGGTCTCTCGGAGTAGTGTTGACCGTTCTGAGGTGGACCCCCAACTACAGTATGTAGTGAAGACTGAATTGGTCGAACTGAGTGACCTCCGATTCTGTCCTCTAGAGTAAGAACCATTAAACTCACCTCCCCTTCGAAACCTTTTTGATGTCGATGTCGTGTGGAAGTCATCTGGCCTCACTCCTTCCACTTCTATCACAAAGTCTACCACCTCTTGGAAGGATGTTGCCGTTGCCGCTATCTGTAAGGCTGAAATCCGCAATTCTGACCTCAACCCTTCACAAAACGGCGGATCCGTTCTTGTGGACTGAAACAAAGTTGGGTGGCATACCTTGATAAGCACGAAACTTAGCCTCATATGCGTTAACCGTCATCCTACCTTGCTCGAGACTCAAGAACTCATCCCTTTTTCTTCTCTCTCAAGTCCTTGGGATATACTTCTCCATAAACAGGGTAGAGAATGATTCCCAAGTCAGGGTGGTGCCTCTGTTGGTTGACACTCAACATGTGACCGCCACCACATTTTGGCGTTCCCTTGAACTGATAGCTCACGAACTCAACGCCAAACCGTTCTACTATACCCATCTTGTGTAGTAGCTCATGACAATCAACCAGAAAATCGTAGGCATCCTCTGATTCTGCGCCCTTAAAGACTGGAGGTTTCAATTTCAAGAACTTACTGAAAAGTTCATGCTGATCATTTGTCATAATAGGCCCAGTAGTCAGACGTGGAAATGTGCCTATTCCCAATGATGCATCCATGCGGGGAGCCATAGTAGCCGCATGTCGTATCTCTGAAACCGGAGGTGTTGGTGCAGAAACCACTGGAGGTGCCTGACCCTGATCAGATAACCCGCTAAGATAAGCAAGTACCTGGTTGATCATCTCTGGGTAGCTTGGGGTGGCATTTCCTCCTCATTCTGCTCTTGTTCGTTTCCCCTTCCTCACCCTCTCTTACTACCTCCTCAGTCGGTGGAGGAGTCACCGCCCTAGCCTCAGATGGACTAGGTGCTCGTCCTCTTCCTCTAGAGGACGTCCTCCCATGACCTCTACCACGGCCTCTTGCCGCTGTTCTTCCTCGAGCTACAGCCCCAGTGGCTGGCTCAGTCGTTTCTTGTCTTTCCGTTGTTGCTGCTGGTGCGGTCGTTGCTCTAGTTCTAACCATCTGCGAAATAGAGTG
This sequence comes from Solanum peruvianum, assembly GCA_027705065.1. Classification (NCBI taxonomy): domain Eukaryota; kingdom Viridiplantae; phylum Streptophyta; class Magnoliopsida; order Solanales; family Solanaceae; genus Solanum; species Solanum peruvianum. Next base: position 61,759 of record JAKWJD010000979.1, on the reverse strand, counting down.
AAGATGGTCAGATACCAATTTGTATCACCTAGATACCAATTGGACTCAAGTAGTAGCACGAAAGAAAGAATGAAAGATTGGAATTTTCCTAAAGTCTTATAGCCTCTCAAAGAAAAGTAAAGGTGTCCCCCTACCGTTCCTTAAGACTCTACTAGACCCATTCTTGTGTGATGAGACCAACGAACCTAATGCTCTGATACCAAGTTTGTCACGACCCAAAACCGAGCCGCGACTGGCACCCACATTTACCCTCCTATGTGAGCGAACCAACCAATCTAAACCTTAACATTTCAATGTATAACAACAGAAAATAATGCGGAAGACTTAACTCATTAATAAAAACCAATTCAATAACTACAAAAATTCAACATCTATTATTCCCCAAAATCTGGAAGTCATCATCACAAGAACATCTATCCTCAAATTACTAAACTAAGAATATCTAAGAAAACAAAACAAATAAAAGCTAGTCCATGCCGGAAGTTCAAGGCATCAAGACTTGAAGAAGAAGATCCAGTCCAAGCTAGACGCATTAGCTCACCCTGAATTTCCGATGTAGTGAAGACTGGCTAGAATTACTGCTGAGTTGAAGTTGACGGAACGTTTGCTGCATTCCACAAATAACAAAGAAGAAAACATAAAAGTAGGGGTCAGTACAAACCACGGGTACTGAGTAGATATCATCGGCCAACTCAAAATAGGGAACAGTATATATCAATAATAATGTAAATCAACTACAATACTCAACATGTAGAAATAAAAGTATTAATTCATCAATAAATACAACCGAGTTCACACATGAGGACTCAAGCCTCAATACCATACTTATTTGGGAATTAAGTTCATTAGATTGAGTATATTCATCTTCTTTCAAGATTCATTATCTTTCTTCCTCTTGTGTCGGTACGTGACACTCCGATCCCCTACCACTATGTGTCGGTACGTGACACTCCGATCCCCTATATGTGTCGAAATGTGACACTCCGATCCCCTATATGTGTCGGAACGTGACACTCCGATCCCCTATATGTGTCGGTACGTGACACTCCGATCCCCTAATTCTACGTTCGGAACGTGACACTCACTCCGATCCACTAATACTATGTGTCGGAACGTGACACTCCGATCCACTAATCTCATTAATCCGTTCATCAAGCCTTCTCTATACCAAGGCATCATCAATCCCATTACTTTAATTCATCAAGCCTTCTTTTATACCAAGGCATCATCATTAATGTCATAGATTAAAGTTTCTTTCAAGATTTGGGATTCAATAGCTTCATCATGCTTTGCTTTATCAAAATCACATAATCATAATCATGCAAGCATACAATTTAAGCATATAGTAGGGTTTACAATACTTATCAACACATATCATTCACTATTAAGAGTTTACTACAAGTAGCATGAAAACCATAACCTACCTCCACCGAAGAATTGGAATCAACAAGAAATCTCCCAAGCTTTGTTATTCCTCTTCCCTCTTCGATCGATCAATACTCTCTCAATTCGTGTCTCTCTTTTCTCTCTTGTTCTTTCTCTTTTGTTTTATTCAAACCCTCTTTCCTTTACCCTAATTAAAATATAATTAAGTGTAAAAGAGGACAATAAAACCCCACTAATTAACCCAAAGTTACCCCTTTTATCCCTCAAGGATTTTAGTTATTAATATAAACCTCAATCCTTATAATTAAGGAAAGAATAGTCCAAAACGTCCCTTAAAACGTGTGAAGAATCCCATTCTGCCTGGGATTTGCGCAACCTGTGACGGGCCGTCGTGCCTGCGACGGTCCGTCACGCAGGTCGTTGCACGCCTCCCAAAATCCAGGTGAGCTGTGACGGCCCGTCACCTCTGTGACGGTCCGTCCTGCACCTCCTCCTCCTGATGGTCAGAAACTCGTTTTCTTATACCAAATTCTCAAAAGTTGAAGTGTTTTTGCAACGGGAACTCATGACGGTTCGTCGTGGATGTGACGGCACGTCCTGCAGGTCCGTCACAATTTACAGAGAGTCGATTTTCAGTATCCAATTTCAGAATTCTAAGTGTCATGGGACGAAACCTCCTCGACGGGCCGTCGTGACCACGACGGTCCGTCGTGACACCCGTCGTCCCAGCCAGTTTTCCCAGAATTACAATCTGCTGCTCAAAACGACTAAACAGGTCGTTACATTGAGATAAGCTGCTCTTGGTGAATTCGACACATATGGCTCCATGTACTTGTAAAGATTTTGAATCCCATACAAGTATTGTTTAGATCCCTCATTTGAATCCCATTTCACTATGTATATATGTTGTAAATGTTCCCTTTTCTATGAGGAAACGGTATTTCATATTCTTCAATTTCTTCCATTATCATGAAAACTTTTTTTTTCCAAAAAAACCTTTGAGATCCCCTGGAAAACACTTTCAGGCATTGGCTCAACGATGAAATTTGATTTTGCCTTGAAGTTGCTTTTATATTGTGTTTTTCTATCCAACAGGAGTTCTAGTGGTTCGCTTTTTTGGTAACCGGTGAAGTAGAGAACGGATTTTATCCAGCTCATCTCCGTGCAATCTTCCATCTTCAATCCCAATTCAGGGAAATTCGCGTTCATAAGAGAAATCAGGTCGGATTTAAGTCCTAAGAAGAGTGAATTGAACAAGACTTCAAGTAGCTTCACACATTCCCCTGGCTACCTATTCCATCGATTTGTTGAATGAGTACTCGAATGAAGAGACCCTCGGGTAGTTTGCTAGCTATGTATTGCCAGTTATGTACAAGCTCGACACCTTCTTGATCTAACCTCTTGTGAATTGGAAAACTGTGACGAGAGATGGAACGCGAACTAGTCTCACTTTCCAGGCTGATATTACTCCAAAACTAGCTCCTCCACCTCCTCTAATTGCCCAAAATACATCTTCTCCCATTGTTTTTCTGTTAGAATTGTACCATTTGCATCAACCAAATTTGCATCTATAATATTATCAGCAGCCAGGCCATATTTTCTCATCGTAGTGCCAATGCCACCTCCACTAAAGTGTCCACCAACACCAACACTTGGACATATTTTCAGCAATATATAAAACCAATATATAAACAATACATCTTCCATTCTTGCCCCATGCCGGTGAAACCTATATCTTGGAAATGTATATTTTAGTTGTATACAACTTTCACCTTGCCACTAGCCATTGAAATCTATATATACTGAAAGTGGATACATTTTCCACCTTGCCCCATAGCTATTTATTTCTATCTCGAAAGTGGATATTTTACGCAACTAAAAAAACTACATTTAGTGACAAAAAAATTTTGTAGCTAAATAACAAATTTTGTTGCTATCACTTAGCGATTGATTTTTGTTAGCGACGAGCAAAAAAGCGACAGACTAACAACGTTCATTGCTAAATGCAGTGTTTTTTGGTAGTGAATTAGTTGTTTACAACTTCCACCTTGCTTCTAGCCTTTGAAATCTATTTTGAATGTTGATATTTTAGTTGTATACAACTTCCACCTTGTCTCTAGCCTTTGAAATCTATCTTGAAATGGGAATATGCAATTCACTTATTAAATAACTTATATCATATTGACATATATCTAGAATTTAAACTTAATGAGTTTAACTTTAAACTAATTTTTTTAGTATCAAATTTACTTTAGAATTATATGTTCATATATATTATTTATTGAAATTTTAAATATATGTTCTGCATTGAAAATACTTAGAAGGTGTTACATCGATACTATATCAAAAATGAATTTTAGTGGCAATTAATTAATAATTGTCGTTAAATATATATTTTTAGCGGCAATTAGTAGTCTTTATATATATTCCGAAAGGCTTTAGGGACATTGGATCTAATGTCACTTAACTAATATCGGTAAAGACTTAAACATCATTTATTAATGTATCTACCGTTTAAAATTTTATTTTTTTTAAGTGATCTGTTACTAAGCACCAACAATATATAACTTTTGACACGTACACCAATTTGTCTCCACCGGTTCTGCACAAAGTTAGGTAGATATTGGCTCTTAGGCACATGGGATAAGAATTTGCAAGTCAATTACAAAATTCTTTATACAGAGACATTTGTGCATGTTTTATTGACTTAGTTTGAATTTTAGGTACGTTGGTCATCAAAAGTCAATTCAAAAAATGTCACTTACTATTTGAAAAAAATTGGCCAGAATGATATTTTTTTTATTTTATTTTTTAAATATTTTCACTCTTTTACCTTCAATATTTTTGACTAAATACAAGGGGGTAAATCAGTATTTTTTATAAAAAAATGGTAAATCACATAAATATGCTATATTAAAAAAATATTTATAATTTATGTTAATATGATCTTTCTAACTAAATATAACATTTTTTTGGAATTAAGAAAATTGTACGATCTTCGCCTCTTTCTCAACCCTTTTTCCTATTGTTCTGCTTCTTTGACTCTTTCTTTCTTTCTTTTTACTCTTCTGTTTCTTCGCCTCTTTTTTCTTCTTTTTTTTACTCTTTTAATTTTTTGTTTCTTTCACTGATGTTATTTATCTTCCTCCTCTTCTTCTTTTTTAAAATATTTGTTCTTTTCTTTGAACTTTTTATCTAAATAATTATATTCCTCAAATCATTTTTTTCATGTACTATTTTTATTCAAAAACAAGTTGAAAAGAGGAATAAAAAGAATGCAAATTTGTATCAAATTACGTTTTAAGCAGAAATTTTAAATCTTTAAAATACAGAAGTAAGAGTTCACCATTGATGGTCATTATAAAGCTTCAAATTTTGAATTCATTATTTGAATTTTATAAATTTGTGATAAGTTTGAACAGGTAGTTTCTACAAATGATTGAAAATATCGTTTGGAGTTTATATCTCAATTTTAAGAGGGTTTGGCTAAGTTTAAAATTGATTTTAGGAGAAATATTAGATTGAAATGAATTAAATATAACATTGAAATGGTCTTGCAACTGTATTAAAGTTGAATTAGATAATACAATTTTAATGCAAATTTAATTCATTTTTAAGTTTTTTGATTGATTTGTCACTATTGGATAATCCATTATTATATAACTTATCAATTTATTGATCATTGTCATATCTTTCGTTAGTTACATTTTCCATTCATTCTTAATTCTCTTTTCTAATTCAACTTTAAATATTGTGTAATAATATTTTAATGCAACCTTAATTCACTTCACGGCCTTTTGATTTATTTGTTACTATTGAATACTTGTTTAATTCATTATTGATTTAAGTTTAATTCACTCTACAAATCATTGTCTTGTCAGTCATAGTTACGTTTTTCATTCATTCTTAATTCTCTCTTCTTATTCAAATTTAATATCGTTTAATACAATTTTAATACAAATTTAATTCATTTTGCAGTTTTTTATTCATTTATTTATTCGTATTGGATACTTGTTTAATTCATTATAAATATAAGTTTAATTCACTCTATAAATCATTGTCTAATATTTTATTTATTATATTTTTTTATACATGCTTAATTCTCTCTTCTACCTTAACTTTAATACTTGTGTAATACACTTTTGTATTTTTAATTCACTTTGCGATTAATCAATTGATTTGTTATGATTATTGATACAAATTTTATTCAGTTTACATGCAGATCAAAGAATGCTCTTTTGTTTTCTACATTCTGCATTCATATTTAATTCTCTTCTAATAATTCAACTTTAATTTGTCTGTAATACATTTTTAATTCAAGTTTAATTCATTTTGCAGTTTCTTATGCCTCTTCATTTATTACGATTATATTACTTCCCTTTTAATAATTCAACTTTAATATGTTTGTAATAAATTTTAATTAAAGTTTAATTCATTTTATAGTTTTTATGCCTCTTCATTTGTTACGATTATATTACTTGTCTAATTATCTATTGATACAATTTTTATTCAATTTAGAATTATTAATTATTCTACAAAAAAAGGGGGAAAAAAGCAATAGCAGGAGAGGGAGAAAGAGCAAAAAAAAAAAAAAGCAAGAAAGAAAGGACAAAAGAAAGAAAAAGAAAGAAAGAAAGGGAGAAAGAAAGAAAGAAAAAAAAAAAACGAGACACAGTAAAGGATAAAGAAAGAAAAAGCGAGACAGAGAAAGAAAGAAAGAGCGAGACAAAAAAAATTAAAAAAGTTGCTATAAATGGTAATAATTAAAAAGTATATTTAAAATAAGTAATTATTTTTTAAAAGAAATTCATTCACGTAATTAATTCAAAAAAAATCTGGCCATTTAGCACTTCCCCTTACTATTTAGTCAAGGCCCATTGTTCTAAATCCTCTTACATTTATTGTGATTATGATTCACCACTTTTACCCTAAGGGTGTGTTTCGTACGAAGAAAAGTGTTTTTCATGGAAAATGTTTTCCTAGAAAACAAGTAGATTTTGAACTTATTTTCTCATGTTTGGTTGATGAGTAGAAAACTTTTTCCGTGTGTTTGATTTATGAATGAAAATAATTTTTTTGGGGGGTGGGGGTGGGTGGGGGCTGGTAGGGGGTGGGTAGGAGTTTAAAAATAAAAATTTGAAGTTGAAAGTATTTTGAAAAGCAAAATTAATTTCTTGGGAAGGGGGTGGGGTTGGGGGGGCTGGCCGGTGGTGGGTGCGTGGGTTGGGCGGTCAGGGATCAAATGAAAAATAAAATTTTGAAAGTAGAAATATTCTTTTATAATTAATGTTTTTTCCAAAAAAAAAAAGGTAATTTGAAATTTGAGGAAAATTTTGGAAAATGTTTTCCTTAATTTTTGAAGGGAAGTGAATTTCCTTAATTATGAGGAAAATGAATTGATTTGGAAAACATTTTCCAAGATTTTGTCCCAACCAAACATGAGAAAATTGAAAATTTTTTCCAGAAAATGTTTCCTTCATACCAAACACACTCTTTATGTATAATCTCTATCTAGAAGAATTTGTATGCATATTTTTGCGTTATTTTGATATGCGGGTTAAATTATTTTGGAATTATAATTTTTTAGACTAATTTATTCGATTAGTGCAATAAAATAATCTAAGTTACTCAGAATAAAATTGAATATTATATGATTAAATCTGAAACATCCTACCTTATATCGAGTACCAAACAACACTAATATAATCTGTCCTAATGACTTAGAACTTCCTATATTCATATCAAAATTGGTAATTTGAACTTTGAAGTCTTAATAAGCAAATATTACACTAGTGAAATTACTTATATTATATGATCTTAACTAAACCATACATTCTACCACATTAAACACATTTAAGTAAAAATATATTATTACTATTAGCCAAATATAAACTTAGAACATCAATCATCCCTTTACTGGGATGCTTTGTTCATGTCTAAAGAAATTTTCTGGATCCACCATAGTTTTTATTTGCACCAGCCTGTTAAAATTATTCTTGAAATACTTGTTCCCCCACAAACTAGCTTGTGCAAAGCTCAAATTACGATTCATTCCTAAATCAAGATCTCTGTAATTTACATAGGCTTCTCTTGGATACATAGATGCATAAGAAGTCATGTAATTGTAGAGTTTCCTCATCCAATCGGCGTGCTTTGTGGCTAATTCTTTATTAGATTGATTCCATAGAGTTAAATACTGAATCTTGAAAATTACCCCTTTTCTATGTGGGAATGGGGTGTCTGATTCTGATATATTCGCCATCATTCCTCCATAAGGATTCCATATCATCAATGGTGAGTCCTCTTCTAATAGCTGTTAAAAGGACTTATAAACTAATCATGTACACTTTTAATATTTTAGTTAGTTAGTTAGTTAGTTAGTTAGTTAGTTAGTTACAAGTTAGTAAATAGGAATTAGTTAGAATAATTAGCTGTCATTTTCATAACAGCATTGTATATATAGATGATGTAAACACATATACAAATTTATACAATTCTTCTTCAAATTCCTCTGTGTCTTCTTCTTAATCTTCTTTAAGCTCCATTAATAGAGCTTCTTCACATGGTATCAGAGCACGAGAGAATTTGAATCTATGTGTTAATTTTTCCATAGTCTGAAGACGAGATTTCAAAGAGTCTTGAATTGAAGATCTAGTGTTTGTTTGTTCATAGAAATTGGATACTGTTAGCTGTTCAAAATCGATCAATAATGCCTTCAACTGCAGATGGAGCTTCAATTGAAGCTCAACAACAACTTCCAGTCATACCAAGGTTTTGTTCTGATTTCAATTCAATTACTGGGTTCTGAAAATTATTCTTTGTGGAGCAAATCTTTAAAACTTGTGTTACTTGGAAAAAACAAGCTAGGATTTCTACTAGGAACATGTAAAAGAAGATGTATTCTGAATCTTTACATGATGTATGGGATAGATGTAATGCAATTGTTCTAGGATGGATTATGAATATTGTGTCTAAAGGCTTGATTAGTACAGTAATCTATGGATCTGATGCTCATACAGTATGGGAAGATCTGTTGGGTTTTAGCAAGTGTGAATGGGAAAAGAAAAGAGAGAATATCAAAAGTGAGGGAACTACTTTGGAGGAAAATGAAAAGTCATTTATTTGGATTTGGATTTGGATTTGGATTTGGCAAATGATGTGATTGATTGATAAATTTTTTGGACAAAATTTATTTAATCAATTTTTGTTAAATCAAATAAATCCTGTTAATATTATCTCTTATAAATTTGGGGGTAACGGTAACATTCCGAAAAGTCGTTACTTTCTGAAAAGTCGTTACTTTCCAAATAGTAGTTATTTTCCTAACAGACATAATTTTTCGAAAAGTTGTTATTTTTTCCAAAAGACACAACTTTCTGGATAAAATGGGTCTGAACAGATTTCACTGAACAGACATGGTTCTTGCTGAAAATGGCTATAAAAGGAAGTCAATTTTTGATTTTTTAATCACTGAAAATTTTTCTTTCTCTGCATTTATTTTTTCTCTCAAATAAAATCAAAGTGTCGATCGACTGAGTCTGTGTGACTTGTTGTTGTTCTTAGTTCGTTGAAGTTAAAGAAGTTTGAGGCACCGCTATTTCTTTAACAGGTTTAATCCGTTTTATCTTGGGAGAAATTAATCCATAACCTTGGGTAAAGTGAGGGGATTAAATTTCTTAAGGACACACAATAGTTTCTGTGGACTCGGATTAATTCTTGTATTCTATATTATTTTCTGCTTCATCTTATTTCTGTTTCTGTTTATTAACTTTATAAATACAAGTTATTGTAAGAATAACAATCTTAAGAAATTTAATCCCTTCACTGTACCCAAGGTTATGGATTAATTTCTCCCAAGATAAAACGGATTAAACCTGTTAAATAAATAGCGGTACCTCAAACTTCTTTAACTTCAACGAACTTAAGAACAGCAACAAGTCACACAGACTCAGTCGATCGACACTTTGATTTTATTTGTGAGAAGAAAAAAATGCAGAGAAAGAAAAATTTTCAGTGATTAAAAAATCAAAAATTGACTTCCTTTTATAGTCATTTTCAGCAAGGAACATGTCTGTTCAGTGAAATCTGTTCAGACCCATTTTATCCAGAAAGTTGTGTCTTTTGAAAAAATAACAACTTTTCAGAAAATTGTGTCTGTTAGGAAAAAAACTACTTTTTGGAAAGTAACGACTTTTCGAAAAGTAACAACTTTTCGGAAAGAGTAACAACTTTTCGGAATGTTACCGTTACCTGCAAATTTATAAGAGATATATTAACAGGATTTATTTGATTTAACAAAAATTAATTAAATAAATTTTGTCCCAAAAATTTATCAATCAATCACATCATTTGCCAAATCCAAATCCAAATCCAAAGAAATGACTTTTCATTTGCACTTTGAAAATGACTTTTCATTTTCCCTCCAAAGTAGTTCCCTCACTTTTGATATTCTCTCTTTTCTTTTCCCTTTCATACTTGCTAAAACCCAACAATCCCCCACATGATAAAAAGATCAAAATGATCAGAAGTGATAGAGGTGGAGAATATGAATCTCCATTTGCAGAAATATGTTTAGAAAATGGAATAATCCATCAAACTACTGCTCCCTACACTCCTCAGTCTAATGGAATTGCAGAAAGAAAAAATCGAACTTTAAAATAAATGATGAATGCATTACTTATAAGTTCAGGTTTACCACAGAACTTGTGGGGGGGAAGCTATCCTTACATCAAATCAGATACTTAACAGAGTGCCTCACTCAAAGACAAATGTAATTCCATATGAGAAATGGAAAGGTAGAAAACCCAATTTGAAATATTTCAAAGTGTGGGGGTGTCTAGCCAAAATCCAAGTTCCTATACCTAAGAGGGTAAAAATAGGACCTAAGACTATGGATTGTGTATTCATTGGATATGCGACAAACAGTAAGGCATGTCGATTTTTGGTTCATAAGTCCGAACACCCGGATATTCATGATAATACGGTAATGGAATCAGATAGTGCTGAATTTTTTGAACATATCTATCCGTATATAAAACTAGACTTGAGTCATCTAGTGGGGGATCTAAACAACCCAGAGAAGAACCAAAAGAGAATGAACAAAATGAAGAAAGTCCAAGACGCACTAAACGTCAAAAGACATCTACTTCATTTGGATCAGATTTTGTAACATTTCTTCTTGAAAGTGAGCCTCAAACATTCAAGGAAGCAATGTTGTCTAGTGACTCAACCTCTTGGAAGGAGGCTGTTAATAGTGAAATTGAATCAATCTTAAGCAATCATACTTGGAAGATGGTTGATCTTCCTCCAGGGAACAAACCCTTGGGTTCAAAATGGATCTTTAAAAGGAAGATGAAAGACGATGGAACTATTGACAAATATAAGCAAGACTTGTTGTCAAAGGTTTTAGACAAAAAGAAGGTCTTGATTATTTTGACACATACTCACCAGTGACTAGGATTACATCAATTCGGATGTTAATTGCACTAGATGCAGTATACGGTCTTGAAATTCATCAAATCGATGTAAAAACAGCCTTCTTAAATGGAGAGCTTGAAGAGGAAATTTACATAGAACAGCCGGAGGGTTTTGTAGTTCCTGGTAAAGAAAAGAAAGTGTGCAAACTTATTAAGTCACTTTATGGGCTAAAACAAGCACCAAAACAATGGCATGCAAAGTTTGATCAAACCATGTTGTCAAATGGATTTAAGATCAATGAATGTGATAAATGTGTTTACATTAAAGATACTCCAAATCAGGAAGTTATTTTATGCCTATATGTAGATGATATGCTTATAATGAGCAAAGACATTGCTAATATAAAAGCTACAAAGCGTATGCTTGCTAGTAAGTTTGATATGAAAGATTTAGGAGTTGCTGATGTGATATTAGGAATTAAAATTCTTAAAACTCCTAACGGTCTAGCATTGTCTCAAACTCATTATATTCAAAAGATACTTGAAAAATTCAAATTTTTGAATTTTAAAAGGGCAAAGACTCCAATTGATGTAAATCTTCATCTTGCAAAGAAAAAGGCGAAAGTCAGTCTCAATTGGACTATGCTAGCGTATTGGGAAGCTTAATGCATGTCATGAATTGTACACGACCAGACATAGCTTGCGCTATCAGTAAATTGAGTCGATACACAAGTAATCGTAATCATAATCATTGGTTGGCAATGAAGAGAGTTTTGGGATACTTAGATGACACTCAAAACTATGCTTTACATTACAACAGATATCCAGCCGTTCTTGAAGGATATAGTGATGCAAATTGGATTACTGGGTCAACTGAAACAAAATCCACAAGTGGATACGTTTTTACTATTGGTGGAGGAGCAATATCTTGGAAATCATCCAAACAAACATGTATAGCTCGCTCTACAATGGAGTCTGAATTTATTGCTTTAGACAAGGCAGGTGAAGAAGCTGAATGGCTCCGGAATTTCTTAGAAGATATTCCATTTTGGCCCAAACCAATGGCCCCTATATGCATACATTGTGATAGTCAAGCTGCAATAGAAAGGGCTGGAAGCATTATGTATAACGGCAAGTCTCGTCACATAAGACGAAGACATAACTCTGTGAGACAACTACTCTCTAGTGGAATTATCACAATTGACTATGTGAAGTCAAAAGATAATGTGTCGGATCCACTTACAAAAGGCCTAAATAGAGAGGGAGTTGAGATATCATCGACGGGAATGGGACTATGGCCGAGAACAAGTCATCGTGGCGGTAACTCTACCTAGAAGACTGGAGATCCCAAGATCTAGGTTCAAGGAGATAAAACAAAGTCATTGATGACGGTTCAACATTGTCAAAGGAAAAAAATATTATTATTATTTTATGGTCCATTCTCATGATGAGACAATGTTTAGTAACCAGAATAAAGACATAAGGACTTTTTCATGGTTTGTAAGTTTGATACAGGGAATATCAAATGGTGTATCTATGGGATAACACATTTAGAAATCACCTATGTAAGTGTGAAGTGTAAGCCGCTTCAAGGAGAATCCGGTAAGGCCAGTTCTTTAAGCACTTACTATCCAAGATGTGTTCATGCCTGAAACGAACAAAACAATGAGAACTAAGAACAGTTCAAGGGTGGATTGTGTGACATATGTTGTCTAGGTATACACCAAAGCTCGACGGTTCAAAGATATCAAATCTACCGATTGACCGAGTATATCCGATATATGTTCACTACGGAAAGTTTAAAGGGAAACCTACTTATCCAGATGCGATTAACCTTTACCTACAAGACACACAAGTTTTTTCATGCATATGTTTTAACAATAGCCTTCCCCATTCATGTGGGGGATTGTTGGGTTTTAGCAAGTGTGAATGGGAAAAGAAAAGAGAGAATATCAAAGTGAGGGAACTACATTGGAGGGAAAATGAAAAGTCATTTGCAAAGTGCATATGAAAAGTCATTTCTTTGGATTTGGATTTGGATTTGGCAAATGATGTGATTGATTGATAAATTTTTTGGACAAAATTTATTTAATCAATTTTTGATAAATCAAATAAATCCTGTTAATATTATCTCTTATAAATTTGAGGGTAACGGTAACATTCCGAAAAGTCGTTACTTTTCCGAAAAGTCGTTACTTTCCAAAAAGTAGTTATTTTCCTAACAGACACAATTTTTCGAAAGTTGTTATTTTTTCCAAAAGACACAACTTTCTGGATAAAATGGGTCTGAACAGATTTCACTGAACAGATATGGTTCTTGCTGAAAATGGCTATAAAAGGAAGTCAATTTTTTATTTTTTAATCACTGAAAATTTTTCTTTCTCTGCATTTTTTTTTTTCTCTCAAATAAAATCAAAATGTCGATCGACTGAGTCTGTGTGACTTGTTGTTGTTCTTAAGTTTGTTGAAGTTAAAGAAGTTTGATGTACCGCTATTCATTTAACAGGTTTAAATCCGTTTTATCTTGGGAGAAATTAATCCATAACCTTGGGTACAGTGAGGGGATTAAATTTCTTAAGGACACACAGTAGTTTCTGTGGACTCGGATTAATTCTTGTATTCTATATTATTTTCTGCTTCATCTTATTTCTGTTTCTGTTTATTAACTTTATAAATACAAGTTATTGTAAGAATAACAAGATCTACGTGAAAGATTTGATAAAGTCAATGCATCTAGGGCCTTTTATCTTCACAAAGATTAGTCACAAGGAACTTCTTCTGTGTCAATTTATTTTTCAAGATTAAGAGAGTCATGGGATGAAGCTGAAACATTGATTCCTTGTCCTTCATGTGCTTGTCCTGTATCTAAGAAATACGTAGAGTATTTACAATTTCAAAAGTTGTGGTGGCAATTTATGATGGGACTTAATGAATCTTATGCTCATGCAAGAAGTCAAGTCCTTATGCAGATTCCAGTTCGAAGTGTAAATCAGGCTTATGCTATGATTATTAATGTTGAGAGTCAAAGAATACATGGTGCAGGAAATACATCTTCATCTGCAGAAGGTTTATTTGAAATAACATTGATGAGTAATAGAATGCCTCTTAGTTCTCAATCTGGAAATGGTGGATACTACAATAATAATAATGCATCTTCCTCAGGAACAGGAAGAAGAGTGTCTAACTTTCACAATAATGGATATAGAATTAAGGGATAGGGAGATGGAAGAACTAGTTATTCTGCAGGAAAGTCCCAACTCTACTGTGAATTTTGTCACTATAAAGGTCATACAAAAGAAATATTTTACAAACTCCATGGTTATCCTAAGAAGAAAGGAGGAGCATCTTCTTATGCAAATATGCTGCTTCTGCTGGCAATGAGTCTGGAATGTTTGATTCAGCTTTAGGTTCTAATACTATAGCAAATGAGTCATCTAATGATACTACTTCAGGATAGGGTGTGTCAATGTTTACTCAAGAGCAATATTATGAGATTTTGCAGATGCTGAGAAAAGGGAAGAGTAAAGAAGTGGACACAATGGCCAATGTAGCTACTGCAGGTGTATCTGGGACATTAGGTAATTTTACAACTCTAATGTCTGATATGTCACATATTAACTGGATTATAGATACTGGATCCTCCAATCATATGGTTCACAACTTTGGTTTAATGAGTGAGTCCACAAATCTTGATGTTCAAGGTGGTATGAAAGTTAATTTACCTACTGCTGATCAGATGTCTATTAGTCATGTTGATCAGGTGTCTATTAGTCATGTTGATGATCTTTGGTTCTTAAAGACAAATTAGTAAAGGATGTGTTGTTTGTTCCAGAATTCAAGTATAATCTCCTATCAGTGTCACAGCTAACAAAACAGTTGAAGTGTGATGTAGTGTTTTTTCCTGATTTTTGCATTTTTCAGGATCTCTTCAATGGGAGGGTCCTGGGGATTGGTAAAAAGATCAAGGACTGTATATCCTCAATACTGATGTCACAACAAAGCTTTCAAATGGTCAATTTCTTCTGGATAATGTGCAAGGAAGCTGCATGTAAAAGGACTAGACCTATTAGCTTTAATTCTACTATTGATTCTATAAGTAGTCTGTGGCACAAAAGACTTGGACATGCTCCTCTAAAAGTGCTAAGTAGAATAAAGGAATTGAACATTGTACCTATACATGATCATAATTGTTCTATATGTCCAATTGCCAAGCAATCAAGACTACCTTTTCCTACTAGTCTTTCTCATTCAGTTTCAGTTTTTGACATTATACATGGTGATGTATGGGGACCTTACAGAGTGCCTAACTATGATGGAAAAATATTTTTTTTAACACTTGTGGATGATATGTCCAGGTATACTTGGATTTTTTACTACACACTAAATCAGATACTGTGGTAGTTTTAAAAGATTTTGTGAGCTTGGTAAGAAATCAGTTTGGTGTAGGTATTAAGTGTATAAGAACAGACAATGGTACATAGTTTTTAAATAATCAAATGGATGATCTATTCAAGGCTAATGGGATTATACATCAGAGTTCATGTGTGTATACTCCTCAACAGAATGGAGTAGTTGAGAGAAAGCATAGGTCTATTCTTGACATGGCTAGAGCACTAAGATTTCAGGCTGGTGTACCTCTACAGTTTTGGGGATTTTGTGTTACTACGTTGTATACATATTGAATAGATTACCTACTGTGTTGTTACAAGGACATAGTGCTTTTAAAAAATTATTTGGACAAGTTCCTAGTCTTCAGCATCTTAGAGTGTTTGGGAGTCTATGCTATGCTACAGATCCTAAAACTCTAGACAAGTTTGCACCTAGAGCTGTTCCAGCTGTGCATATGGGGTACTCAATGACCAAGAAAGGTTATATTCTGTATAATTTGACTTGCAAATCATTTTTTATAAGAAGAGATACTGTGTTTAAAGAAGATATATTTCCTTTCAAAAATCTTAAATCTTTTCCAGATCATTTGTTTCCTGTCCTGGATCTTCCTGATAGCTCATATAATGATTCATCTGTATCAGCTTCTGATAATACTTTTGTTCCAGTTCCTAATCCTACAACTTCTATACAGTCTCAGACTTCTTCTAATATTACAGTACCCTTGGTTTCTCTAAGAAGGTCTTCTAGACAATCTAAGCCACCTATATGGTTGGATTCATATGTGACTCAAAGTGCACAAAATGCATGTATATATCCTATGTCACAATATGTCACTTACTCTAAACTAGCTCCTACCTATAGAGCCTCACTTGCTGCATATTCTACTATATCTGAACCTCATACATATAGAGAAGCCTGTCAAGATACTCATTGGGTGAATGCTATAAGGGATGAGATTACTGCTCTAGAAGACAATAATACTTGGTCTATTGTTCCTCTACCTCCAACAAAGGTTCCTATTGGCTGTAAGTGGGTGTTTAAAGTCAAGTATAAAGCATCTGGAGAAGTTGAGAGATATAAGGGCATGTTAGTGGCAAAAGGGTACAATCAACAAGAAGGTTTAGATTATACTGAGACATTCTCACCAGTAGCTAAAATGGTTACAGTAAGGTCAGTAGTAGTTTTAGCTGCTTCATGTGGCTTATTTGTATTTCAAATGGATGTTCACAATGCATTTTTTCAAGGAGATCTTCCTGAAGAAGTTTATATGCAAATTCCTGAGGGTTTTGCAAAACAGGGGGAGAAAAACATGGTTTGCAAGCTTCATAAGTCCTTGTATGGACTGAAGGAGGCACCAAGCAGTGGAACTTGAAGTTAACAGAGGCTTTAGTTGATATGGGATTTTCACAGTCTCATTATGATTACTCACTTTTTACTAAGAACATAGGTAAAGAGCTTCTAGTCATTCTGGTATCTGTTGATGATCTCCTTGTTACTGGAAGCAGTTTACATCATATACAACAAATAAGAGAGGAGTTACAACAAAGGTTCAGAATGAAAGATCTTGGTGAGCTTAAATATTTCTTGGAATTGAATTCTCTAGGTCTACAGAAGGTATACTGATGAATCAAAGGAAGTATGCTCTAGGACTTGTGTCTGAGTTGGGATTAGCAGGTTGTAAGCCTTCTTCTACACACCCTTTGAGTTTAATCACAAGTTAACATCTATTGTTTTTGATGAATTCACTAGAAAGAATGCTAATACAGAAGACACACTTCTTGATGATTTTGGAAAGTATCAGAGACTAATAGGAAAGTTATTATACTTAACTATGACTAGACCTGATATAGCCTTTGTAGTACAAGTTCTCAATCAATACATGCATTCACCAAAAATATCTCATATGGAAGCAGCACTTAGAGTAGTGAGATATATAAAAGAACTGCAGGTCTTGGATGTTTATGCCAAACAACAAAGGAAATGAAATGGTAGCTTATTGTGACTCAGACAGGGGGGCTTGTGTAGAGACAAGAAGATCAGTAACTGGCTATATGATCAAACTAGGAGGAGCACTGGTGTCTTGGAAATCAAAGAAACAAAGCACAGTATCAAGAAGTTCTGCAGAAGCAGAATTCAGAAGTATGGCTACTACAGTTGCTGAAATAGTTTGGTTAAAAGGCCTATTCAGAGAGCTGGGAATGAATAAAAGTTGCCTGTGAAAGTATTCTGTGATAACAAAGCTGCTATTCAAATAGCAGCTCATCCAATTTTCCATGAAAGAACAAAGCATTTTGACATAGATTGTCACTTTGTAAGAGAGAAGATAGTTGAAGGACTTATTCAGACACAATACTTAGGAACAAGAGAACAACAAGCAGACATACTTACTAAAGGGCTGTGCAAACCTAAACATGAAGAACTGATTGACAAGCTAGGAATGAAATGTATTTTTCAATTCTTAGCTTGAGGGGGAGTGTGAAAAGGACTTATAAACTAATCATGTACACTTTTAATATTTTAGTTAGTTAGTTAGTTAGTTAGTTACAAGTTAGTTAATAGGAATTAGTTAGAATAAGTAGCTGTCATTTTTATACTTAACAGCATTGTATATATAGATGATGTAAACACATATGTTAACATACAGATTTATACAATTCTTCTTCAAATTCCTCTGTCGTCTTCTTCTTAATCTTCTTTAAGCTCCATTAATAGAGCTTCTTCACAATAGCATTTTCCCGTAGCCCTTCGAGTCACGTTTCTGGTATTGGCACTTTTACGAAGTCTGATTTAGCTTTGAAGTAATTCTTGAATTGTGATTTCCCCTGTAGGAGTACTTCTGGTGGCGTGTTGTTCGCGTACCCTGCAATGTATAAAATCGACTCTATCCAACTCATTTCTGTTACATCTTTTCGCGCCAATCCCAGTTCAGGGAATGACTCGTTCATTATTCGTAGAAGAGTTTAACCATTTCCAAGAAACAATGAGTTATAAGCTGTTTGAACCGTTCTTTCCCCTTTTACCTCTTCTTTGTCTACAACATTTATAACTACTCTCATGAATAGACTGTCGTCGATTTTGTCAGCAACTTGTACAAAACCTTTGTTGCTCCGTCTTCCAGTGTTTTCGAGACAGTGAAAACAGTGACAATCGATGGAACAGTAACTAACTTCATTTTTCCATGAAAAGTATGATCCCGAAACTAGCTTCTCCTCCACCTCCACGAATAGCCCAAAACAAGTCTTCCCCCATCGATTAGTATGGTACCATTTGCATTGACTATACGAGCATCGATCACATTATCGACTCCAAGCCCGAATTTCCTCATCATGGAACCATAAGCACCACCAGTAATATGACCACCAATACCCAAACTAGTACAGAATCCAGCAGGGAATCCAAGAGTCTTGCTTTTCTCTGAAATCCTATAATAAACTTCACCAACAGTATGTTGGGAAAACGCGGACAAGCACAAAAGTATATATGGTAAAAGTAATGGAAATAAAATGGGAAAATAACGACACCAAGAATTTTACGTGGAAACCCTTCTGAATAAGGGAAAAACCCACGGGCCAAGAGGAGCAACTGATATTACTATAGTAAGGAATTTTACACTGTGTAGTCACGAATACAACATTCAAAGTGACTACTACACACTCAAAAGGAACAACACTCTTTTGGTTTCCGTCTTACTAAAATATCGCTCACACTCTATTTTTCTTCACAGGCTATTTTCTTGTATAGTCTATGGAATACCTCACTTTGCTCTCAAAATGGTTTTTTCTCTCTAATTTGGTGTGTTCTACAAATGAGCAAGAATGCTCTATTTATAGAAGGATAAAACCATGCTTATGACACTAATGACATAGGTAAATATAGCGTCAAAAATGGTTGCAAATCTCACCAATTAGTCAACTACCAAATCTTTTATTTTCAACTCCAATTACTATTCCTTTTTAACAATTGTTTGTACCAATTGAATAGCTAAAGTTGACTAAAAATGAGATGGATTCAACAAATCTCCCCCTCCAATCTCATTTACTGGAAAAAGGTATCTTCAACTTCTTTAGAGAGAGCTCATTCCTACAAGTTCTTTGCATAACTCGAACTTGTCTTTCGGTATCATCTTGGTCAGCATATCTGCAGGATTTTCACACGTGTGAATCTTTTTGACGTGAAATGATTCATTCTCCACTTTCTCAAGAATCCAATGATATCTGACGTCAATGTGTTTTGTTCTTGCATGGTACATGGAGTTCTTGCTCAAGTCTATTGCACTCTGCTGTCACAATAGACAATATACTCCTTCTGATTCAAACCAAGCTCTTGAAGAAATCGCTTTAGCCATATCATCTCCTTGCCGGCTTCAGTAGCCGCAATGTACTCAGCTTCAGTTGTAGATAGTGCAACACATTTCTCTGCAACTTTGACTGCCATGATATAGCTCCCCCTGAAAAAGTAAACAAATATCTAGTAGTGGATTTTCTGTTATCAAGGTCACCTGCCATATCAGAATCTGTATAGCCTTTCAAGTTTGGATTTGATGCTCCAAAACACAAGCATTCATCTGAGCTTCCTCTAAGATACTTGAGTATCCATTTCACAGCTTCCCAATGCTCTTTTCCCGGATTTTCGATAAATCTACTGACAACACCAACTGCGTGAGCAATATCTGGTCTAGTACACACCATTGCATACATTAGACTTCCGACAACGGAGGAATATGGAACTTTGGCCATGTTCTCTTTTTCCTCCCTAGCTGTAGGACACATCTTCTTGCTCAACTTCATATGACCAGCAAGAGGTATACTTACAGGCTTCGCATTTTTCATATTGAAGCGCTCCAGTACGCGTTCAATGTACTTCTTATGGGACAAATAAATCTTCCTTTCATCTCTAAGACGAGTAATTCTCATGCCCAAATTTGCTTGGCATGACCCAAGTCTTTCATAGAAAAAGACTTACACAACTCTTTCTTGAGCTCGTCAATCTTGGAAGTATTTTTGCCCACAATCAACATATTATCCACATACAACAAAAGGATGATAAAATCACTGTCGGAAAATTTTTGTATAAATACGCAATGATCTGAAAAAGTCTTCTTATAGCCTTGCTCCCCCATAACAGATTCAACTTTTTGTACCACTGTCTGGGAGCTTGTTTGAGGCCATAGAGACTCTTTTTTGAGTTTGCATACAAAATTTTCTTTACCATCTACTTTGAAGCCCTCAGGTTGTTCCATATAAATCTCTTCTTCTAGGTCACTGTGAAGGAAAGTCGTCTTCACATCCATCTGCTCAATCTCTAATTAAGACTAGCAGCCAAACCTAGAACTGTGCGAATCGAGGACATTTTCACAACAGGAGAAAATATTTCGTCAAAGTCAATACCTTTCCTTTGACCGAATCCCTTAACAACCAATCTAGCTTTGTACTTGGGCTTCAAGTTGTGTTCTTCAACTTTAACTTTGAAAACCCACTTGTTCTTCAAAGCTCTCATGCCCTTGGGCAATTTTACCAACCATAAGTGTGGTTCTCATGCAAAGACTTCATCTCGTCTTGCATGGCTTCAATCCATTGATTCTTGTGCTCATCTTCCATGGCCTCCTCATAACATTCAGGTTCTCCCCCGTCAGTGAGTAACACATACTCATTTGGTGAATAACGGGAGGAAGGAAACCGCTGTCTTGTGGACCTCCGAAGCGGAATATTTGATTCGTCCACAACTTCATGAGCAACAGGATCATCAATAACAATATCATTGTTATTATCAACATCAACATGTTGATTCGATACATGATTTTGGGCGTCACCATGATTATCAAACCCAATAACATCATGCACACTTGTGTGAGGAACTTCATCATGATGGACTATACCATCAAAATTTGAAGATTCTACCTTCTCCGCTTTGTCAATATCTTCAATTGTTTGATTCTCCATGAAAATAATATCACGGCTTCTCACAAGTTTCTTTACAATTGGATCATATAGCCTATAACCAAATTCATCTAGGCCATATCCAATGAAGATGCATTGCCTTGTCTTGGCATCTAATTTTGACCTCTCATCTTTCGGCACATGTACAAAAGCTTTGCAACCAAATACTCTCAAATGGTCATAGGAAACATCCTTTCCATACCAAACACTATTTGGTACATCACTTTGCAAAGCAATAGTAGGAGATAGATTAATAACATGTGCAGTGGTCAATAAAGCCTCACCCCAAAATGAGTTCGGCAACTTTGCTTCAGAAAGTAAACATCTAAATCTTTCCATCAAGGTCCTGTTCATCCTCTCAGCCAAACCATTAAGCTGAGGAGTCTTGGGAGGAGTCTTCTGGTGTCTAATATCTTGATGCTTGCAGTATTCGTCAAATGGTCCACAATATTCACCACCAATATCAGTACGAATACATTTCACTTTCTTTCCAGTTTCTCTTTCAACTGAAGCCTGAAACTGCTTAAAGACACCTAACACTTGGTCTTTAGTCTTCAAGACATAGACCCAAAGTTTTCTCGAGCAATCATCAATGAAAGTGACAAAGTAAAGTGCACCACCCAATGTCTTTGTCTTCATTGGACCACATAAATCAGAGTGCACTAACTCAAGCAACTCTGTCTTTCTCGAAGGAGGGTAGGACTTAAAGGAAACTCTATTTTGTTTACCAGCCAAGCAGTGCTCACATTTTTCTAATTTAGCACTTTGGAAATTTGACAATAATTTCTTCTTGGCTAGAACATTAAGTCCTTTCTCGTTATTGTGGCTAAGCCTCTTGTGCCATAATGTTGAAGAGCTATCGCTCTCAACTGCATTCACCATATCAACACAAGCAGAGGCCGTAGTCCAGTATAGACCACGACGTTTGTTACCACGAGCAACAACCAAGGAACCCTTAATGAGCTTCCATTTTCCATCACCGTTGGTACTAACATATCCTTCATCATCTAAAACACCAACAGAAATTAGGTGCAGACGAACATCAGGAGCATGTTTCACATTGTTCAAAACTAGTTTAGTTCCAATACTAGTTTCCAAACAATTGTACCAATACCAACCACCCTAGAAACGGTCTCATTACCCATACTCAAGGTTCCAAAATCACCAGGAGTGTAGGAAGAGAAAAAATCCTTCCTTGATGTCACATGAGATGCGGCACCAGTGTCCACAACCCAGCTTGACTCATCACAAGCAATATTTATCATGTTTGCATCAAGAACGGTAACAAGATCTTCGGTGGTAACGGTGGCTAGGCAATTTTCATTGCCATCTTGTTTAGTTTCCTCTTTGTTATTGTTCTCCCTCTTCAACTTCCTGCAGAACTTCTTTGTGTGCCCTTTCATGCCACAATGATAGCACTCAATATCCTTAAGTCTGTCTTTCGATTTGCTCCTATTTTGTTCTCTATGCTGAGAACCACGAGATTTATTTCTCCCCCTAGGGCCAGTTATCAGGACATCCGACGAAGAGGAACCTTGAGTTTTTCTTCTCATGTCTTCGTTCAAGACACTACTCTTGGCGGAATCCATAGAGATCACACCATCCAGAGCAGAATTTGACAATGACGTTCTAAATATTTCCCATGAATCTGGTAGGGAACCAAGTAGAAGCAAGCCTTGAATTTCTTCATCAAATTTGATGCCCATAGCAGATATTGGTTCATAATCCCCTGAAAATTATTCAGATGGTCTGTCATTGGAGAACCATCATGATACTTCAAACTCAACATCTGCTTTATTAAGAACATTTTGTCGTTGCCAGTCTTTCGAGCATACAAACTTTCAAGATGCTCCCATAGGGTTCGAGCATGTGTTTCCCCAGAAATATGGTTCAACACATTATCGTCGACCCATTGCCTAATGAATCCACAAACCTGTCTATGCAACAGATTCCACTCTTCATCTGTTATATTATTAGGCTTTACAGTGGTAAATACTGGTTTATAAAAATTCTTGACATAAAGCAGATCTTCCATTATTCCCTTCCAAATGGCATAATTAACACCATTCAAAGTAGCCATTCTACTTGTGTTGACTTCCATTGTTTTCCCCAAAAAATATAGTTATCGCAAATCAAAGTAAATCTTTTCTGATGTGGAAGTTCAGACTATGTTGCAACCACAGAGCATACTCAGATAAAACCTTGGCTCTGATACCAGTTTGTTGGGAAAACGCGGACAAGCACAAAAATATATATGGTAAAAGTAATGGAAATAAAATGGGAAAATAACGACACCAAGAATTTTACGTGGAAACCCTTCTGAATAAGGGAAAAAACCACGGGCCAAGAGGAGCAACTGATATTACTATAGTAAGGAATTTTACACTGTGTAGTCACGAATACAACATTCAAAGTGACTACTACACACTCAAAAGGAACAACACTCTTTTGGTTTCCGTCTTACTAAAATATCGCTCACACTCTGATTTTCTTCACAGACTATTTTCTTATATAGTCTATGGAATACCTCACTTTGCTCTCAAAATGGTTTTTCTCTCTAACTTGGTGTGTTCTACAAATGAGCAAGAATGCTCTATTTATAGAAGGATAAAACCATGCTTATGTCACTAATGACATAGGTAAATATAGCAAAGTCAAAAATGGTTGCAAATCTTACCAATTTGCCAACTACCAAATCTTTTCTTTTCAACTCCAGTTACTATTCCTTTTTAACAATTGCTTGTACCAATTGAATAGCTAAAGTTGACTAAAAATGGGATGGTTCAACAAATCATCTCCCCCTTCACACATCGGCCTTGGGCTGGAGAGAACGACAACCCAGTTTCTCCCGGTGGGCTGAGACTTGTTGACAACCTGGGCTCTGATACCAATGTTGGGTGGTCTTGGGCCTTCTCAACCCAAAAGCTAGCTCAAAGGTTGAGGCTTTCCCTCACACTTATAAATTGACCACCAGCCCCTTCCACTTCCGATGTGGGATAACCCAACACAGTAGCACCAGCCTGAGCCCATGCTGAATTCTCCTCTGTATTCACATCGATCCCTCGAAGCTTCAAAAGATCAATGATAACAAAGGAAACCCCATTTCAGAAATGTATGAAATCCCCTCATAGTAATGGCCTCCACTCCTAACTCTCAGCTGAAGATTGAGCTTTTTCGCGCAAATAACAGATGCTTGGACATGGGGTTCTGTTATTGGAGTGAAAATCAGGTCAGGTATAGGTACTGATGGCATCAAACACCTGAGATTTTGAGCTGTTGAGTTCACGATTGTGTTAAAAGAAGCATCATTTGGGGTATAGAAAGCAGAGGAAAAAGGGTAAGAGAAATCAGAATTCTTGCAAATACATTGGTAGAATTTTTCAGGGATTGTTGTATCAGAAAGAACAGAAGAAGAACTCCACAATAAGATTAGGATTAATGTAACAATAATACAGTTTGAAGAAGCCATAATTGATAATATCTTTTTTTTTTATTGATGATGAAAATGTAAATGGTTGATGGTGTTTATATATTGATAATAAAACGGAAAAAAAAAATTATCTGCACCGAGTGTTTACACCAAATTAATGTAATTTTCATTATTATATGATTTAATGAAGTAAAACACATGTAAATTAATTAAAAATAAAATAATAAATTTAAACGCATGACATATATATATATATATTGACTTGATATAAGCCGGTGCGGATAAATTTTACCTATAATAAAGCTAAGATTTGATGCTGACTCTGTATGACATATTGCACATATCAGTATTCACTCCTCTTATTAGTGATAATAAAAATATATCTCTCATATTGGTATTAGGATGTATCTTCATTGAAATTCGATATCTTAATATAATATTAGCGATTTAGTTTTTATTGTAATTAAGAGAAGATTATAAAAATTTTAATAGTTGATACTTTCCTTATTTGTTGTTTACTATCTTGTATAAATACACATACATATCAATACAATATAAACACTACTCTCAAGCAGTAAAGTTTATAACACTGCTTCTTGTTAGTTGTTATGCTTGTTGCATTTTTCGAGAATTAATACATCTAACTTTTAGAGTTAAATTAGATTATATTAATTAGTTATTTTTAAATAAAAAAATAGATATTTAAAAACAGTACAAAAAGTACTATATAATTGCAATATTTTTCACATTAATATGATAAAAATACATTTTAAAATATTAATCAAATTTCATATCGTTTGACTTTCAAAAAGTTAATTTTGATAATTAAAAAGGAACCAAGATTTGACTAGTGTCCAAATGTGCAATTACTACTATTACTACTCCGTCTGTCCACTTTTAATTGACATGTTGCGCTTTTTAATAGTCAATTTGACTAATTTTCAAAGTGAAATCAGATTACATTCATTTAATATTTTTTTAATAAAAAATTTAGATTTTCAAAAACTATACGAAAAGTATTATAAATTGCATGTTTTTACATATTAATAGAATGAAAAAGTACATCATAGAATGTTCGCTAAAGTACTTATCATTTGACTCTAAACATGAAAATCGTCAGAATTAAAAAATGGACGGAAATAGTATTTAGGAAAAGATAATTATTAAATGATCCCTCAAAAGTAGTATGGAGACACTGGAACTTTGATCATGGACTTGTGGCAAAGTAATTGGAGCTTTAGAAGAAAAAGAAAGGAAATCTTTTAGACTGAAAAAAAGATTTATGCTTTCTTGACTAGGAACCATCATTTACTCTCTTTTTTTCACCTTGAATTGAATGTTTTTCCCTTGATTGTCTCCTCCAAAGTTCACCTAATAGTTTGATTCTTGTGACTTATTGTTATTAATAACAAGAATTTAGGTTATTCTATTGTCCTTATCTATTATTTTACATTACATTATTTAATTTATCACTACTTAAGAGTTTTTTTTTATCTTATACTTAAATATATGTATTTTTACTATCATATACACAAAAATAGAGAGAGACAAGCAAGATTGGGAGGGAGATGAGCGAGATTGTTTGTATTCCAGATATATGAAAATCACACTAGATAACATATTAGATACATAAAATCACACTAGATAACCTATTAGATATATAATATATATATCTATATATATATATATATTTTGGAATGATTTGCACGTAATATTACAAATAAATGTATCTAAGTAATTAGTCCTCGACTATAGATTTATGTAAGTTTTCCACAAAATAATAGGGTATAAATCTATTTAACTTTTGAAATGAATTTATTAACTTTTAACAAATATGATATGAGTCCTCAACTAGTAGATTTATGTAAGTTTTTCACAAAATAATAGGATATTAATCTATTTAACTTTTGAAATGAATTTATTAACTTTTAACAAATATGATATGAGTAAGACTGAATACAATGCATAATTTTTTGAATATGTAAAAATTTATAATACTAAAGAATTTCTCAATATTGAAAATAAAATTCAAAGTCCAACTCTTAAATCTAAAATTTTTTGGATTTGAGTCGACTCAAACCATGCCTACCCAAACATAAATTTGTATGGAGAGATAACTTACGCTGTCTCAATTTATATGACATAAATAAAATTTTGAGATATTAATTTTGAAAACTAATTGTGAATTCAAATCCAAAGCTTTAAATCTTTGGAATAAAATTTGTATGATAAAAAAATAATATAAAAATTATTATAATTACAATAATTAATAGAATATATATATATATATATATTATATATATATATATATATATATATATATATATATATAATTATATATTTTAATTTCTTTCAAGTCTGACTAGTTGTAAGACAAAGTAATGATTTTAATTTGCTGTAATGCTATTTATTAGTGACATGATGGTGAAAGAAAGCACTTAATTACACATTGCAATAAAGTGCTTTTTAAATGCTTAATTTGATACAACCAAAATGCAACTTTGTAAACTCAAATAGAGCTTTCATATGGTAGTGTATTCGAAAAAAATAAAATTCACCAAAAATATCTTTCAAAAAATTAGTAGGTCTCTTAATTTATATGAAGGTGGATCGATGTTACAAAGTGAAGAGACAGAGTCTTAATTTATAATAATTTGTTATCCATTTTTCTAGAGAAAAAAGGAAAATCAATTATTATTTATTTATTATATTATTATTACTTTCCTTTTGAAATGAAAAAATAATCAATTATTTATATGTAGAAATAAAATCAATAATTGAAATTTATTAGAAAGATAATATACTTCCTTAGTATCCATAACAAGAATTCATATATAATAAGATTTTTTTTTTTTGCATGTTTTATTTATTATCATGATGTATTATAATTGCTTTTAATTTTTTTAATAATGCTTTTTTGATAAGTTAAAATATCAATTTTAGATTTCTCCAAGAAAGCAAATTGCTTCAATCCTATTAAAGATTTTTTACAAAAGTATTTGTGAATGATTTTTTGTCTTGTTTCTACTAAAAATAATGAGAAACTCAAAAGATGTATATATATTTATTTTACTTTTACTTCTACAAAATTAATCAAAATATCAATCATTACTTATTTACTTTTCTTCTAAATTATTAAAGTATCCCTTTTTTTAATAATTTATTTTGGTAGAACTCTCCGTTATTTCGATTATTGATGTTCAAATTATTACACTTTAAAGTTGGCATCCAAATGCAAAAATTATAAAGAAATATAGAGAGGATAATAGATTATGTTAGCAAATTCTGCTCTATAATCCTAAAGATAGTTAAGCTTATCAGTGCATATTGAGTACACTTTTTTTAGTGTAAGTCTTAGTATATATTCAAAATATTGAATGACTTACTATATTACTATAAGTGAATTGTCCTTAATCTTCTGGAATCTAAGGGTGAGTTTTGTAAAAGGAAAATGTTTTTAGAAAATATTTTTTAGAAATAGTTTTTTGAAAAATAAATGAATTTTAAATTTATTTTTTCATGTTTAGTTGGTGAATAGAAATATCTTTTGAAAATATTTTTTAATAATTGATTGATGAATGAAAAATATTTTTTAGAAAATATTTTTTATTTTTCACTGCTATTTAAAAAAATAATTTATGTTCATATAATAATAAGTTTGTATATGTTCTCATTTCAAATTTGTTTATATTGATAATAACCTAGCCATCTTGCACACATCTCTATCATTCATAGACTTAAGTAATGTTGTAAAATCATTCACAGACTTAAAATGAATGTTCTAAAAAACATTTGAGATTAACATAATATTTGTTAAACTTTTATGACCTAATAATTTCAATTTTTCCTATTCAGTAAAATGTTTAAAATATTTTCATATGTTTGTTCAAATCTATTTGGGCATCTATTTTATAAGGTACTAAAAGTTAATTTTAATACTCAAATATTATAACAGTCCCTTAAACACTAGATGATATTACTTATGATCTTTGATTAAATCATACATTTACACCACATTAAATAATGGGATGCTTTTTTTCATGTTTGAAGAAATTTTCTTCCAATGTTTTTGGGACAGTGAAAACAGTGACAATCCATATTTGACTAGTGTTTGAATGTGCAATTACTTTTAACTGCCTGGGTAAAGACATTTGGTCTAAGGAGACTTAAACTCGAAATCTCTTGGTTAAGAATGAATGGAGAAGTACTTACTACTTCATCACAATCTTATTGGTAGTCCGATCAGAGTTAATGGATAACTTATTGTTAAAGTTGTATAAATGGACTAGCCCAACCCAATCCAACTCAACCCTAACAGGTTAGGGAGTTAAATGGATTGGAACGAGCTGACAATTTTAATTGAAGAGTCTATAAAATAGCAGTCCAATCCAAATCTAAGCGGGCCACGGATTAGGACGGATTGACCCTTCAACAAAAAAAGGGACAACATTTTCCTCTCTAGAAAGAATGAATATTGATGAATTACATATACTTCAATGAATATTTGCAAAACAAATATACAATAGTTAAGATACAATATTCATAAGTTTCATCAGAGAAAAAATCATATGATCACTATTTTTATAAACATGGCAATAAAGGAGAAAAGAAAAATTAGGCAAAAAAAAAATTAAAAAAGATCAAAGATTCATAGTTATAATGGAGTAAGGATTAATGGACTTGAGCTAATACAAAATTTAAGTGAGTTAATAATCGTAAAATGTAAAAGATATGTAAAAAATATACTTTTGATTTTATATTGATATTTTAAAAATATTTATAGATAAAATCTTAACAAGTAAAACACTACTTAATATATATATATATATATATATATATATATATATATATAATATATATATATATATATATATATATATATATATATTAAATATTTTTAAAATTCACATTTCGGAAGTTGGCATCTAAGTTTTGCGGGTTGAGCCTACGAGGTCAACGGACACAATAAGATTGGACTAAAAAGTCTTATTTCTAAATGGACTGAAAAACTGAGTCAAATCTCATTTAATACAAGGATTAAGTTAGACCGACATAGCAAGTCAAACCCATTTTGACAACTCTACTTATAGTACCAACTTTTTAAATTCCTATAATATCATGTAACAATTAATAGTTGAAAAATTGAGTTTTTTTTTCCCTTCTCTTTCACACGCCTAAATGAGAGTGTATTCACGCTCTTTGTCACATTAGCGTTTAGAAGGGTCAGGCTATTTAAATTACCAAGTTTATGGGTGATTAGGCTAATATAAAATTTAAACGGGCATCCAATAAAACTTATCAAAATTTAATGTAATTTTAATTTATTCAACATACTTATACAAATAACATATTATATTTAATTAAGCCTACCAGGATAAGTGATGTGTGGCCAAGCTTGTCTGGTAAAATATAATAAATTAACTAATCTGATGACATCTTATTCGTTTGGTTGAGATTTGAGAACAAAAGGCTAAAA
Source organism: Solanum peruvianum (assembly GCA_027705065.1). Lineage (NCBI taxonomy): Eukaryota > Viridiplantae > Streptophyta > Magnoliopsida > Solanales > Solanaceae > Solanum > Solanum peruvianum. Next base: position 31,726 of record JAKWJD010000979.1, on the reverse strand, counting down.
TAAAATATGCTTGAGATTCGAAATGTTTAATCATCAAATGTTTAAATATTTAATTAACACCATTACTTAAAATAGAAAGAAGAGACTTGCCAACAAAGAAGTACTATATTACCTTCCGTTCTTATTTAATTATCACTATTTTCTTTTTGAGAGTTAAATAATTAATATTTTACGATGTATTTTTTATCAAATTACGATTTATAATATTTTTTACATAGTTTTTTTATATCTATTTTTTTAATTTAAAAGATCAAATTGATGTAATCTAATTTAACTTTAAAAATTAATTAAATTAACATATATTTTTTTATTAAATATGATTAATTTAATTTTCGAGACATACAACTTTCCTAGCCTATAAATTTTGTCATAGAGTTTATGTGAATTTTCATAACATTTTTTATATGGAAAATAAACTTGTGTTAAGTTGGTGAAAAATGTGCAATCTTTGCCTGAGAATTACAAGTTCCCATTAGATCAAAGACCTGGAGAACCTATTGATCCTTTAAAAGATAGCACTCCAATTATAGATTTAACTACTCATGAAGATGGAGGATATGCCCAACCTGCAATACTTGAGCAAATAATATAAGTCAGTCAGGATTTCGGCTATTTTCAGGTTTTCTAATTTCTTCTCCTTTTGAATTTAGTTTTTATACATTAACAATATAACAAAACTATCATGTTTACAAGCCAGTAATCATCCACTATAAGTAACTTGAAAAATATATTTGACATGTGATCTGTTATTGCACAAATATAAAGCCAGATAGAATTTTGGGCATTTTTAGGTTTTCTATTTCTCCTCCTTTCGAGTTTAATTTTATACAATAACAGCATAATAAAACTATGATGTTTATAAGCTAGTAATCGTCCACTGTAACGACCTGTTTAGTCGTTTTGAGCAGCAGACTTTAATTCTGGAAAAACTGGCTGAGACGACGGACACCACGACGGACCGTCATGGGCACGACGGACCGTCGAGGGTGTCTCGTTCCAAAACACTTAGGAATTCTGAAATCTGAGTACAGAAATCGACTCTCTGAACTTTGTGACGGACCTGCAGGACGGACTATCACAGGCACGACGAACCGCCGTGAGCCCCGTTTCAAAACACTTCAACTTTTGAGAATTTGGTACGGGGAACGAGTCTCTGAACGTCATGACGGAAGTGCAGGACGGACCGTCACAGGTGTGACGGGCCGTCACAGACTCCTTAGTGAAAAATGGAGTTCTAGATGTTGCGACGACCTGCATGACGGACCGTCGCAGGCACGACGGGCCGACACAGGTTGCGCAAATCCCAGACTTGGTCGGATTTCTTTACACGTTTTAAGGGACGTTTTTGACTACTCCTGCCTTAATTATAAAGTTAGTGGGTTAATATTAATAAGTCTAATTACTTGGGGGTTAAAAGAGGTAACCTTAAGCAAATTAGTGGGTTATTATTGTCATCTTTTATACTTAATTATATACTAATTAGGGTAAAAGAAAGAGGGTTGGAATAAGAAAAAGAGAAAGAACAAAGATAGAGAGAGAGAGAGGAATCGATCGAAGAGGAAAAGCACAAAGCTTGGGAATTTGCTTGTTGAAATCAATTCTTCGGTAGAGGTAGGTTATGGTTTTATGCTATCTTATAGTAAACTCTTAATAGCGAATGATATGTGTTGGTAGTATTGTAAACCCTTCTATATGCTTAATTGTATGCTTGCATGAATATGATTATGTGATTGTGATAAAATAAGCATGATGAAGCTATTGAATCCTAAATCTTGAAAGAAACCCTAATTCACTTGTTAATGATGATGCCTGGTGTAAAAGAAGGCTTGATAAATTATATAATGAGATTGATGGTGCCTTAGTATAAAAGAAGGCTTGATAAATTATATAATGAGATTGATGATGCCTTAGTATAAAAGAAGGCTTGATGAATTAGGGGATCGGGTGCCACGTTCCGGTACCAGGATAGAATGAGGATCGGAGTGCCACGTTTCGGCACCAGGATAGAATATGGATCGGAGTGTCACATTCCGACACCAGGATAGAATATGGATCGGGTGCCACGTTCCTGTACCAGGATAGTATAAGAGGATCGGAGTGTCACGTTCCGACACCAGGATAGAATATGGATCGGGTGCCACGTTCCGGTACCAGGATAGTATATGAGGATCGGAGTGTCACGTTCCGACACCAGGATAGAATATGGATCGGGTGCCACGTTCCGGTACCAGGATAGAATGAGGATCGGAGTGCCACGTTCCGGCACCAGGATAGAATATGGATCGGAGTGTTACGTTCCGACACCAGGATAGTATATGGAGCGGAGTGTCACGTACCGACACAAGAGGAAGAAAGATAATGAATCTTGAAAGATGAATAATATACTCAATCTAATGAACCTAATTCCCAAAACGAGTATGGTATTGAGGCTTGAGTCCTCATGGATGAACTTGGTAGTACTTATTGATGATTATAGTACTTGTTGTTGCTACATGTTGAGTATTATAGTTGTTTTATAATGTTACTTGATATATATTGTCTTCTATTTTGAGTTGGCCGATGATATCTACTCAGTACCCGTGCTTTGTACTGACCCCCTACTTTTATGTTTTCTTCTTTGTTATTTGTGGAGTGCAGCCAACGTTCCGTCGTCTTCAACTCAACAGTACTTCTAGCCAGTCATCAGTATACCGGATTTCAGGGTGAGCTAATGCTTCTAGCTTGGACTGGATCTTCTTCTTCATGTCTTGATGCCTTGAACTTCCGGCATGGACTAGCTTTTTAGTTATTTCAGTTCTTAGACATTCTTAGTTTAGTAATTTGAGATAGATGTTCTTGTGATGATGACTTCCAGATTTTGGGGAAATAATAGCTGTTGAATTTTAATAGTTATTGACTTGGTTTTTATTAATGAGTTAAGTCTTCCGCATTACTTTCTGTCGATATTATATTGAAATGTTAAGGGTTAGATTGGTTGGTTCGCTCACATAGGAGGGTAAATGTGGGTGCCAGTCGCGGCTCAATTTTGGATCGTGACAAACTTGGTATCAGAGCATTAGGTTCGTTGGTCTCATCACACAAGAACGAGTCTAGTAGAGTCTTAAGGAACGGTAGGGGGACGCCTTTACTTTTCTTTGAGAGGCTATAAGACTTTAGGAAAATTCCATTCTTTCTTTCTTTCTTTCGTGCTACTACTTGAGTCCAATTTGTATCTAGGCGATACGAATTGGTATCTGACCATCTTCACTCTATGGTTAGAACTAGAGCAACGACCGCACCAGCAGCGACCCCGCAAGACAGGATGCGTCAGAGCCAGCCACTGGGGCTGTAGCTCGAGGGGGATCAGTGGCAAGAGGCCGTGGTAAAGGCCGTGGGAGGACGTCCTCTAGAGGAAGAGGACGAGCACCTAGCCCATCTGGTACTAGGGCGGTGACTCATCCACCGACTGAGAAAGCGATAAGAGAGGGTGAGGAAGGGGAGAATGAACAAGCACAGAATGAGGAATTGCCACCCCAACCAACCCCAGAGATGATCAATCAGGTTCTTGCTTATCTTAGCGGGTTATCTGATCAGGGTCAGGCACCTCCAGTGGTTTCTGCACCAACACCTCCGGTTTCAGAGGTACAACATGCGGCTACTATGGCGCCCCGCATGGATGCCTCATTGGAAATAGGCACATTTCCACGTCTGACTACTGGGCCTATAATGACAAATGATCAGCATGAACTTTTCAGTAAGTTCTTGAAATTGAAACCTCTAGTCTTCAAGGGTGCTGAATCTGAAGATGCCTATGATTTTCTGGTTGATTGTCATGAGCTACTACACAAGATGGGTATAGTGGAGCGGTTCGGTGTTGAGTTCGTGAGTTATCAGCTTCAAGGGAACGCCAAAATGTGGTGGCGGTCACATGTTGAGTGTCAACCAACAGAGGCACCGCCTATGACTTGGGCCTCATTCTCTAGCTTGTTTATGGAGAAGTATATCCCAAGGACTTTGAGAGATAGAAAAAGAGATGAGTTCTTGAGTCTAGAGCAAGGTAGAATGTCGGTTAACGCATATGAGGCTAAGTTTCGTGCATTATCCAGGTATGCCACTCAACTCTGTTTCAGTTGCCAAGAGCGGATTCGCCTATTTGTGAAGGGGTTGAGGTCAGAATTGCGGATTTCGGCCTTACAGATAGCGGCAACGGCAAAATCCTTCCAAGAGGTGGTAGACTTTGTGATAGAGGTGGAAGGAGTGAAGCCAGACGACTTCACCACGACATCGACATCAAAAAGGTTTCGAAAGGGAGGTGAGTTTAATGGTTCTTACACTAGAGGACAGGGTTCCGGAGGTTACTCGGCCCGACCAATTCAGTCTTCACTACAGACCGTAGTTGGGGGTCCACCTCAGACCGGTCAACACTTCTCTGAGAGACCGATGCTTGAACCTAGAGAATGTTATGGATGTGGAGAGACTGGGCACATTAAGAGGTATTGCCCAAAACAGAGTTACAGACCTCCCATAGTCAGAGGTAGAGATGGTCATAGTAGAGGCCGTTATTCTGGAGGACGTGGTGGTCGAGGTAATGGTGGTCACCAAAACGGCAGGGGTGATGGGCAAACTGGAGACACTACATCACAACATGGTAGGGGCAACGGACAGACAAGTAATGGGGCCCATTGTTACGCTTTCCCTGGGAGATCTGAAGCGGAGACATCAAATGTTGTCATCACAGGTAATCTTTTGGTTTGTGATTGCATGGCTTCTGTATTGTTTGATCCTGGATCCACATTTTCTTATGTATCTTCCTCATTTGCTAATGGTCTAAATTTACATTGTGAATTACTTGACATGCCTATTCGTGTTTCTACTCCGGTGGGTGAGTCTGTGATAGTTGAAAAGGTGTATATGTCTTGTTTGGTGACTTTTGTGGGGAGTAACACTTATGTAGATTTGGTTATCTTAGAAATAGTTGACTTTGATGTAATTCTGGGTATGACTTGGCTTTCTCCGAATTTTGCGATCTTGGATTGTAATGCTAAAAATGTGACGTTAGCCAACCCTGGGACAGACCTGTTAGTGTGGGAGGGCGACTACACTCCAATCCGGTTCGTATCGTGTCCTTTCTTCGTGCTAAGAGAATGGTTAGTAAGGGTTGTTTAGCCTTCTTAGCACACCTCAAGGATGACACTACCCAAGTACCTTCGATTGAGTCGGTTTCGGTAGTCCGTGAGTTTTTGGATGTGTTCCCTGCAGATCTTCCGGGTATGCCACCAGATAGGGATATAGACTTCTGTATTGATCTTGAACTGGGTACTCGCCCCATTTCTATACCCCCTTATAGAATGGCTCCCGCGGAGTTAGAGAGTTAAAGGCACAACTTCAAGAGTTGTTGAGCAAAGGCTTCATTAGACCAAGTGCATCTCCTTGGGGTGCTCCGGTTTTGTTCGTGAAGAAGAAGGATGGGAGTTTTCGGATGTGCATAGACTATAGACAACTGAACAAGGTAACTATCAAGAACAAGTATCCTATTCCTCGCATTGATAACTTGTTCGATCAGTTACAAGGTGCTTGTGTCTTCTCTAAAATTGACTTGAGATCCAGTTATCATCAATTGAAATTACGGGCAGCGGATGTGCCAAAGACTGCTTTTCGAACTAGGTATGGGCATTATGAATTTGTGGTAATATCTTTTGGTCTTACGAATGCCCCTACTGCGTTCATGAGTTTGATGAACGGGATTTTCAAGACATATCTGGATCTCTTTGTGATCGTATTCATTGATGATATATTGATATACTCCAAGAGTAAGAAGGAACATGAGGAGCATTTGAGAATGGTGTTAGAGTTATTGAGGAAGAAGAAGCTTTATGCCAAATTCTCCAAGTGTGAGTTTTGGCTAGATTCAGTGTCCTTCTTGGGACACGTGGTTTCTAAGGATGGAGTGATGGTGGATCCATCTAAGATTGAGACAGTGAAGAATTGGGTGAGACCTACAAACGTGTCAGAAATAAGGAGTTTTGTTGGTTTAGCTAGATACTACCGCCGATTTGTCAAGGGATTCTCTTCTATTGCGTCCCAATTAACAAACTTGAGTAAGCAGAATGTTCCATTTGTATGGTCGGATGAGTGTGAGGAAAGCTTTCAGAAACTCAAGACCTTGTTGACTACTGCACCAATTCTTACTTTGCCAGTAGAGGGTAAAAACTTCATCGTTTATTGTGATGCATCCTATTCGGGTTTGGGTGCAGTGCTAATGCAAGAGAAGAATGTGATTGCTTATGCTTCGAGGCAATTAAAGGTGCATGAACGTAACTATCCGACCCATGATTTGGAGTTGGCCGCGGTAGTATTTGCACTAAAACAATGGAGACACTATTTGTATGGGGTTAAATGTGAAGTCTATACGGACCATCGTAGCCTACAGTACGTCTTTACTCAAAAAGATTTGAACTTGAGACAGAGGAGATGGATGGAACTACTGAAGGACTACGACATCACTATCTTGTATCATCCGGGAAAAGCGAACGTTGTGGCGGATGCTTTAAGTAGAAAGGCCAGAAGCATGGGAAGTCTGGCTCATTTGCAAGTTTCTAGACGCCCATTGGCTAGAGAGGTTCAGATTCTGGCTAATGACCTTATGAGGTTAGAAATAAATGAGAAGGGAGGATTGTTAGCTTGTGTAGAGGCCAGATCTTCTTTTCTTGACAGGATCAAGGGAAAACAGTTTGATAATGAGAAACTAGGTCGAATTCGAGATAAAGTGTTACAAGGAGAGGCTAAAGAAGCAACAATCGATGAGGAAGGTGTTTTGAGGATTAAGGGAAGGGTATGTGTACCCCGCATCGATGATTTGATCACCACTATTCTGACAGAGGCTCATAGTTCCGGATATTCGATACATTCTGGTGCAACCAAGATGTACCGCGACCTAAAACAACATTTCTGGTGGAGTAGAATGAAGCGTGACATTGTGGATTTTGTTGCCAAATGTCCAAATTGTCAGCAAGTAAAGTATGAACACCAGAGGCCCGGAGGAACACTTCAGAGGATGTCCATTCCTGAATGGAAGTGGGAGAGAATCGCAATGGACTTCGTGGTTGGTCTTCCAAAGACATTGGGTAAGTTTGATTCCATTTGGGTAATTGTTGATAGGTTAACTAAGTCTGCTCACTTCATTCCTGTCAAGGTGACCTACAATGCAGAGAAGTTAGCCAAAATCTACATCTCAGAAATCGTTCGGTTGCATGGAGTTCCACTCTCCATCATATCAGATAGAGGTACGCAGTTTACTTCTAAGTTTTTGAGGACATTGCATGCTGAATTAGGTACTAGGTTGGACCTTAGTACTGCGTTCCACCCTCAGACTGATGGTCAGTCTGAGCGAACGATTCAAGTGTTGGAGGATATGCTTCGTGCATGTGTGATAGAATTTGGTGGTCATTGGGATGGCTTTTTACCTTTGGCAGAGTTTTCATACAATAATAGCTATCACTCCAGTATTGACATGGCTCCATTTGAAGCATTGTATGGGAGGAGGTGTAGATCTCCCATTGGTTGGTTCGATGCATTTGAGGTTAGACCTTGGGGTACTGACCTCTTGAGGGATTCGTTAGATAAGGTGAAGTGCATTCAAGGAAAGCTTCTAGCGGCGCAAAGTAGGCAAAAGGAGTATGCAGACCGAAAGGTTAGAGACTTGGAGTTCATGGAGGGTGAACAAGTGTTGTTGAAGGTTCACCCATGAAAGGGGTGATGCGGTTTGGAAAAAGGGGTAAACTAAGTCCAAGGTATATCGGACCATTTGAAGTGCTAAAGCGAGTAGGGAGGTGGCTTATGAATTAGCCTTGCCTCCAGGGCTGTCCGGAGTACACCCGGTATTTCATGTGTCCATGTTGAAAAGGTACCATGGGGATGGAAACTACATCATTCGTTGGGATTCAGTCTTGCTTGATGAGAATTTGACTTATGAGGAGGAACCGGTTGCTATTTTAGATAGAGAGGTTCGCAAATTGAGGTCGAGAGAAATTGCATCCATCAAAGTTCAATGGAAGAATCGACCGGTTGAAGAGGCTACTTGGGAGAAGGAGGCAGATATGCAAGAAAAATACCCACATCTGTTTACAGATTCAGGTACTTCTTTTCGCCCTTATTTTTCTTCTTCTTGATCGTTCGAGGACGAACGATGGGTAAATTGGTATCTATTGTAATGACCTGTTTAGTCGTTTTGAGCAGCAGACTTTAATTCTGGAAAAACTGGCTGAGACGACGGACACCACGATGGACCATCATGGGCACGACGGACCGTCGAGGGTGTCTCGTTCCAAAACACTTAGGAATTCTGAAATCTGAGAACAGAAATCGACTCTCTGAACTTTGTGACGGACCTGCAGGATGGACTGTCACAGGCACGACGAACCGTCGTGAGTCCCGTTTCAAAACACTTCAACTTTTAAGAATTTGGTACGGGGAACGAGTCTCTGAACGTCATGACGGAAGTGCAGGACGGACCGTCACAGGTGTGACGGGCCGTCACAGACTCCTTAGTGAAAAATGGAGTTCTAGATGTTGCGACGACCTGCATGACGGACCGTCGCAGGCACGACGGGCCGACACAGGTTGCGCAAATCCCAGACTTGGTCGGATTTCTTTACACGTTTTAAGGGACGTTTTTGACTACTCCTGCCTTAATTATAAGTTAGTGGGTTAATATTAATAAGTCTAATTACTTGGGGGTTAAAAGAGGTAACCTTAAGCAAATTAGTGGGTTATTATTGTCATCTTTTATACTTAATTATATACTACTTAGGGTAAAAGAAAGAGGGTTGGAATAAGAAAAAGAGAAAGAACAAGATAGAGAGAGAGAGGAATCGATCGAAGAGGAAAAGCACAAAGCTTGGGAATTTGCTTGTTGAAATCAATTCTTCGGTAGAGGTAGGTTATGGTTTTATGCTATCTTATAGTAAACTCTTAATAGCGAATGATATGTGTTGGTAGTATTGTAAACCCTTCTATATGCTTAATTGTATGCTTGCATGAATATGATTATGTGATTGTGATAAAATAAGCATGATGAAGCTATTGAATCCTAAATCTTGAAAGAAACCCTAATTCACTTGTTAATGATGATGCCTTGGTGTAAAAGAAGGCTTGATAAATTATATAATGAGATTAATGGTGCCTTAGTATAAAAGAAGGCTTGATAAATTATATAATGAGATTGATGATGCCTTAGTATAAAAGAAGGCTTGATGAATTAGGGGATCGGGTGCCACGTTCCGGTACTAGGATAGAATGAGGATCGGAGTGCCACGTTCCGGCACCAGGATAGAATATGGATCGGAGTGTCACGTTCCGACACCAGGATAGAATATGGATCGGGTTCCACGTTCCGGTACCAGGATAGTATATGAGGATCGAGTGTCACGTTCCGACACCAGGATAGAATATGGATCGGGTGCCACGTTCCGGTACCAGGATAGTATATGAGGATCGGAGTGTCACGTTCCGACACCAGGATAGAATATGGATCGGGTGCCACGTTCCGGTACCAGGATAGAATGAGGATCGGAGTGCCACATTCCGGCACCAGGATAGAATATGGATCGGAGTGTCACGTTCCGACACCAGGATAGTATATGGAGCGGAGTGTCACGTACCGACACAAGAGGAAGAAAGATAATGAATCTTGAAAGATGAATAATATACTCAATCTAATGAACCTAATTCCCAAAACGAGTATGGTATTGAGGCTTGAGTCCTCATGGATGAACTTGGTAGTACTTATTGATGATTATAGTACTTGTTGTTGCTACATGTTGAGTATTATAGTTGTTTTATAATGTTACTTGATATATATTGTCTTCTATTTTGAGTTGGCCGATGATATCTACTCAGTACCCGTGCTTTGTACTGACCCCCTACTTTTATATTTTCTTCTTTGTTATTTGTAGAGTGCAGCCAACGTTCCGTCGTCTTCAACTCAACAGTAATTCTAGCCAGTCATCAGTATACCGGATTTCAGGGTGAGCTAATGCTTCTAGCTTGGACTGAATCTTCTTCTTCATGTCTTGATGCCTTGAACTTCCGGCATGGACTAGCTTTTTAGTTATTTCAGTTCTTAGACATTCTAAGTTTAGTAACTTGAGATAGATGTTCTTGTGATGATGACTTCCAGATTTTGGGGAAATAATAGATGTTGAATTTTAATAGTTATTGAATTGGTTTTTATTAATGAGTTAAGTCTTCCGCATTACTCTCTGTCGATATTATATTGAAATGTTAAGGGTTAGATTGGTTGGTTCACTCACATAGGAGGGTAAATGTGGGTGCCAGTCGCGGCTCGATTTTGGTCGTGACATCCACTATAAGTAACTTAAAAAATATATAAGACATGTTATTTGTTATTGCAAATTTTAAAGCCAAATAGAATTTTGGCTATTTTCAGGTTTTCTAATTTCTTCTCCTTTCAAGTTTAATTTTTATATTAACTATCATGTTAACAAGCTAGTAAACCTCTACTATAAGTAACTTGAAAAATATATAAGACATGTTATTTGTTATTGCAAAAAATTAAAGCTAGATAGAATTTTGGGTATTTTCTGATTTTCTAAGTTCTCCTCCTTTCGAATTTAATTTTTATACACTAACGGTATAACAAAACTATCATATTTACAAGCCAGTAATCGTCCACTATAAGTTACTTGAAAAATATATAAGACATGTTATATATCAGCTATTGCAAAAATTTAAAGCCAGATAGAATTTTGGGTATTTTCAGGTCTTTGAATTTCTCCTCCTTTCGAGTTTAAATTTTACAATACAACAAAACTATCAGCTTTACAAGCTAGTAATGGTCCGCTATAAGTAACTTGAAAAATATATAAGACATCTTACCAGTTATTGCAAATAATTAAAGTCAAATTTTTTTGGATATATTCAGATTTTCATTCCCCTCTTCTTCATGCTTATTTTCTCGAGTTTAAATTCTATAAATTAACACTATAAAAAAAATTCATTATTAATTATGTGATTAACCGTCCATAATAAATAATCTGGAAAATAAGTCATATTACTTGTTATAACTGGCCTGGTTAAATTGTATATAATCAAATTTTGGACATCTTTGTTTTTTTATAATTGGCCCACTTATTTGTGTTCATTCTATACACGGATGCTATAAAGAGTTTTATATTATATATATATATATAATATATATATATATAGATATATTATATATATTATATATATTATATATATATATATATATATATATATATATATATATATATATATATATATGAGTAATTGTTCTCATTTAGTAACTTAGACATGTTATTTATAAATAATTGAATCCAATTGAGGATTATATTTTGGTCTTTTCATGTTTCTTTCCACTCTTCTTTGTGTGAACTTCTACAAATTTGATAATGAAAAAATAACATTTATGCTATCGTACCTAATAACACATGTTACCTATTATAACATGTTAAATTATACTGATATATAACGTATATTTTTGTTGATTTTATGAAAAATATGTGTTATCATATCTAATAACACATGTTACCTATTATAACAGGTTAAATTATACTGATATATAACGTATATTTTTGTTGATTTTATGAAAAATATGTGTTATCATACCTAATAAGACATATTACATATTATAACAGGTTAAATTATACTGATATATAACGTATATATTTGTTGATTTTATGAAAAATAGGTGATCAACCATGGGATTTCACAAAAATTATTGGAAGAGGCCATAGGTGTATTATCGGTTGAGCGAAGTTATCAAGCTTAATGATATCAATACAGTATATGATACCGATTTAGTATCAGTTAAGCAAAAATTATCACCCTTAAATGAATAGGGTATGAACTATAACTACGGAAAAGGGTCTAAAATACCCTCAAAGTATTGGAAATGGTACAAAATTACCCTCCATCCACCTATTGGCTCCAAAATACCCTTCCCACCCACCAATTGGGTCTAAAATACCCTTGTCATCCACCTTTTGGTTCAAAATGACTACTTATTTAACGGTTTTATATTTAAACTATTTAAATATTTTTTTAAATATGTGGCGCTCAACTATTTGTTATAATTTAACTTATTAGTATAATTTATAAATCAATCCACTACCCATCCATTACTAATTAAACCCTTCAAATTAATAAATCACTCACATTATTAATGCAACAATAGAAAAGCTACTGTCAATTGAGTGTTTTAAAAAATTTGAGAGGAAAAAATCTATAGAAGTAATTATCATACATTCAATTGTCTAAATAAAAATTACCGATAAACTTAAAAGTCTGACTATGTTCATCTTAATTATTCTTACGTCTCAATTATGTGATGTTACTTCATAGGTAACTTTTTTTCAAAATAATATATTAAAAGTTTTAAAAACAAATCATGAATATTTATAAAATTATATTTTAAAAAGTGCATGAATTAATTCGGGATGTATTACTTCTTTACCTTTAATCATAAATTTCTAATTCAATCTTGAAAGAGAGTCAAATTAAAAGTGTACTCCTAAATAAGCTGCTCAACATAAATTTAATTGGGGCTATGATTCGGACTCGAATAATTTTGGATGTCATTTTCATTAATCTATGTTTCATCGTGTTTAAGTAGTGTTTATGACAATTTTGATATTGTTGTTGGATTATTAATTGGGTGGGATTTGGTTAGTAATGGGTGGGTAGTGGGTTGGTTTATAAATAATACAAATAAATTAAATTATAACCAATAGTTGAACATCAAGTATTTTAAAAATATTTAAATAGTTTAAATTTAAAATCGTTAAATAAGTGGTCAATTTTGAACTCAAAGGTGGATGACAAGGATATTTTGGAGCCAATAGGTGGATGAAAAGGGTATTTTGGAGCCAATAGGTGGATGAAGGATAATTTTGTACCATTTTCAATACTTCAAGGGTATTTTAGACCCTTTTCTGCTATAACTATTTACGAGAGAATGAATATTTCAGAAATTATTTTGAATTTGAATATAAACTTGTATTATTTTAGATTTTATTGCAGCATACAAATCTTATCAGTACAAAGAGTTCTTGCACACCTATGAAATAAAACATGGAGATTTTGAAGCTCTACTTCAATCTTATAAGCTCTAATTTATAAACTTAATTAGGTATGTGTCATGTGTGTCACGATACATATCCTTTGCAATAAAATATATTTCTATGTTACACTTGCTTACATATGATTAATTATTACTAGTTTCTGGATACGTGTCGCACGCATAGATAAATGTATTTATTATTATTAAATGTTAAATATTTTTGTTGCACTAAAAGGTATAAATGAATGATGCATATATATATGAAGAATTTTTACCAATTACTGTTACGCGGATAATTGTTAGAGTAAGAGTATTTGTTTGAAAATTAAAATAGTTATCTAATTTTGTATGGATCATTGATAATGAACTTTATACTTTTAGATCTCTTTATTATTAATTAAACAGACAATATACTAATTCATGAGATAATGAATTAATTATAAATGCATGTAAAGTCATTCAACATATCTGCTAAATATTTCATATTTTTCATATAAAACACAAATGATCTAACATATATAATAATATATCTAATCTTTTATTGAGATACTTTTAATTTTATTTGGAAATAAGAAATATAACATTATACAGGTTGCACGCCAATAATTATATAAAGTCTAATAAGTAATATCTATTTACCGGTAATGTAGACATAAATTTCTTTTAGATGTATTTAACTAAAAAGGAATAAAAAAGAATACATTGAAAGAACATTTAAAACTAATACAATAATCACTTATAAATGGTCATCACTATAAACATTTTATATAAAATAGTATAAATAATTGATTATTTTATCGTAATTCATACGACATGATTACAAAAAATGTATTATTTCCTTCCAAACATTTTTTTTACAATTAATTAATTAATCAATCATAACGTTTTCGATGCCATATATAACAATAATGTTATTACCTTTAACAATTTCTATAAAAATTGATGACAACTTTTCTTCTACGGTGTATGTTTATGACCAGAAAAAAAAAAAAGAATAAGAAAATAATATACCAAAAAGAGAAAATGAATCTTAATTTATAAAGGAGAATTGACATTAACATACTTTAGATAAAAAGATCAGATATGAAATTTATAAATTCGAAAACAACTTTGATAGATTAGTGAAAGTGAAGACAAAAATTGATCCAACAAATTTCTTTGGGAATGAACAAAATATTCCTGCTCTATTATCTTAATTTAATTAGTAGTAATCTATGCAGTTAATGGCAAAGCCATTATATTACCGGTTTCATAAAATAGGATTTTTATGTATTAAATGGAAGCATGATATATCCAGAAAAATAGTTTTATCGTATTAACTTCTATAAAGGATGATAACTAATAGTATTTTTTATATAATTTTTAAATATTAACTTAAAAATATTGAATAATTTAATTTAATTTAATTTAATTTTTAAAATTAATTATATTAATTCTCGTAAAATAAAACATGACAATCGATTGGAAAGAATGAAAGTTCATATTTTGATGACACCAAACAGATAACATACTGAAAGGTTCAAAATACAATGATATAGGAGTATTATTACTAGTGTACCTGTTTGGCTAGATCTTTTTGAAGTAAAAAATATTTATTATTCTAAACCGTTGATGAAATATTTGGTTAAAGCGTTTACTTATAGATACAAACTGTACTTTTGAATAGTAGTAAAAAAAATTAAAATTAAAAGCTTATATACTAGGTGTGAATATTATGTATAAATTCAAAAATTATATATATATATATATATATATATATATATATATATATATATATATATATATATATGGAAAGGGGTCAAAAATATCCTTAAACTATATTTTGGCTCAAAACTACCATTCCCGTCAAACTATTGGGTCAAAAGTGCCCTTCTAATTAATGGAAATTGTTAAATGCCATGTGGATGCCACATGAATGTCACATACACTACAATAGATTTTCACTGCCACATAGACTAAAAGGAAAAGGGTCAAAAGTACCTTTAAACTATCCGAAATAGCTCATAGATACCCTTAAACTATAATTCGGCTCAAAACTACTCTTCCCATCAAACTATTGGGTCAAAAGTGACCTTCTTATTAGCGAAAGTTGTTAAATTCTACATGTGTCACATTGACTAAATCCCTAAATCTTAATTACTCATTTTCCGCTCATTTCATTATTTTCTAGAAACAATTTCACCCCTTCTCCCTCATTTCGCGGCTAAGGTTTCACAGTTTTCTTCGTCATTGGGTTTCAAAGTGGATATTCGTGGTTATAGGTTAATAAACTTTTTTTCTTATTTTATTGTGTTTACAATCACGAAAATCCACTTTGAAAATCAGCTCCTAACAAAGTTACGAAACCTTGACCACAAAATAACGGAAAGTTGTGAAATTCTAACTATCATACTTTGAAATTGTAAACATAATAAAATAAGAAAAAATTTTACTAACCTACAACCATGAATATCAACTTTGAAACTCAGCCCCAAGAAAGCTACGAAACCTTAGCTGCGAAATTAGGGGAAAGTTGTAAAATCCTAACTATCATGCTTTAAAATCGTAAACATAATAAAATAAGAAAAAATATTTACTAACCTACAAGCATGAATATCCACTTTGAAACTCAGCCACGAAGAAAAGTATGAAACCCTAGCCGCGAAATGAGGAAGAACGGGTAAATATATCATTTCTGAAATAATGAAATGAGGGGGGAAGTGATTAGAATTTAGGAATTTAGTCTATGTGGCAGTGGAACCTTATTGACATGCAATGTGGTATTTACGTGGCATTTAACAACTTCTATTAATAAGAAGAGTACTTTTGATCCGATAGTTTGACGGGAAGGGTAGTTTTGAGCCGAATATAGTTTAAGGGTAAATATGAGCTATTTCGGATAGTTTAAGGGTATTTTTGACTCTTTCTATTTAGTCTATGTGGCAGTGGAATCCTATTGACATGCAATGTGGCATCCATATGGCATCCACGTGGCATTTAACAACTTCCGTTAACAAAAAGGGTACTTTTGACCCAATAATATAACGGGTTGGGTAGTTTTGAGCCGAAATAAAGTTTAAGAGTATATATGAGCTATTTCGAATAGTTTAAGGGTAATTTTTTATGGGCAACTTTCACACATATAGCAAACAAAAAATTCATATTTGTATGTTATAGTAAACTTTGCATAATTGCGCTCCATAGCAAACATAAAACTGTATAATTTGCTATACATATACAATTGTATAATTCGCTGGCTTAAATTGTATAATTCGCAGGCCTATTTCGTTGCAATTGTATAATTTGTTTTGCATACAGTTGAATCGAATTAAAATGTATGTATATTGCATAATTATAAGTGTATAGCAAGAAGATATATGTTTTTCTCGCTTTATACAAAAACAGAAACACAATATATACACTTCTGTTGTATAAAGCTAGAGAAAATTATATTTCACTGCAATTGTATAATTCACAATTGTATAATTCGTTGGCCTTTTTCTCTGCAATATTTGAAGTAAAATGTTTGTAAATTGTATAATTAAGTGTATAACACGAAGATATACACGAATATATATTTTTGCATGTGTATATACAATTTTCTCTAGCTTTATACAAAAACAGAAACAGAATTATACACTTCTGTGTATAAAGCGAGAGAGGCGAGCGAGAATGAAGAGTGGCGAGCGAGATTTTTGGGAGAGAGACGCTGGCAAATTTTAGCTAATGTTTGCTATGGAGCACAATTAAATCAAACCCTAGCTATTCCATTTAATTTAGGTTATTAGTTTGCTATTATATACAATTTTCCTTTTTTTTTAGCCTTTTTCCTTATATATATATATATATATATATATATATATATATATATATATATAGATATATATATATATATTATAATATATATATATATATATATATATATTATATATATATATATATATATATAGCTTTTAATAAAATGCAACAAGATTTGCTCAATTTTTTTAGTGATTAATGATTACTCTTCTATAAATTCAGTTGAATTGCTTTATATATATATATATATATATTATACACACATTGATTGCACCGAATAAATTAAAAAAGTACAAAATTATAAATAATATTTAATAAATTGATATTTTACCAACTAATTAAAATTCATAGATGAATTTTAGTTTTAAATTGATCATGACATGATTAAAGCAATTCAACTGAATTAATAGATGAATAATCATTAATCACTAAAAAATTGAGCAAATCTTGTTGCATTTTATTAAAACACCAAATATCGGAAATATATCAAATGCTCTTTTTATTATTATTAAAAGACATAGCAATAAAAGTTTCTTGGAATGCAAAATCTTTGGGCAAAATTAAAGGGTTAGGAGGTTCTTTGTGATGTCTTTAATTTTGGTACATCTATATCTAGACAAATTGTGTGAATGTTTATACTGTCCATCTTATATGTTTAGAATTAAATAATATTAAATTGAAATTATCTTTAACTAGTTAGGTTACTAGTATTTGTTCCTCCAATTACTAGAAAGATTAGCATAAGAAAAGAAATGATCTAATAATCAATATATATTGATTAAGTTATTTATATATCAAGGAAATAAAAAGAAAATAACGAAGTCATTGAAAGGAAGAGGTATTTATTCACGAGAAACACACTATTCATAAGAATCTAAAATATATATTCTAAACAAAGAAAACAAGTGTATGATATCTACCTCTTTATAGGAATATTTAAATTAGCTAATGAAAATATTATCTATCTAGTTATTCAAATTTAATTTATACTCGTAAGTTTTTTTATTTTTAAAATCTCAGGATAATTCGCAGTCGTTACAATCTCTGCCACACCCTTTGCCCTTTGGGTAAGCATTCTGTGGTGAACACTTTGTGCGCACTGGGTAAATCTCATACTGTGTAATAGACTGCAAATTCGTAATTTATTTTGATTGAAGTAAAATTAACCTATTTAGAGGTTGTGCTAATTTAGACTACGTATGAAGTATGTAGTCTAAATTAAATTCATTCATAAGAAAAATTTACAAAATATTTAAATAATTTTTTTTACTTGATGTTATATATTATATATAGGTATAATGAAGGATGAAGAATTTTTTTTCTTGAGTTGATTGCACAAAAATACAGGTTACAACACTTTATTGCACTTATGTGGCCAAGTTTTTAAGTTTTCAATTGCATACACTACATTTTCCTATAGTAGTGTACGAAAATTCGGGTATACAATGTTACAAATGGTATACCATATTATGTAAAACTCTACTTTTTTTATATTTAATTATTAGATAGATAATACTATATACTTAATATACAAATATTATACATTTGGTATATAATATCATATAAAACTATATTTTCTAATAATAATGTTTAAAATTCGATATACAATGTTATACGCTTAGTGTACACATATTATAAAAGTTGTTTACACACTTATATACACTATTATATAAATCCAAGTATCAAGTTATATAAAACACAAATCATCATAAATTGTACTATATTTATGTTGTTCAATTAGCATACCCTAAATTTTATGTGTACTATTATTCCTCAATACACATCCGATCTCTTGCACTAATACCACTTGAAAATATCGAGTTTGCGAAAATTTGATTTTTAAACTTTAAAGCTACGAACTTCAATAATAGCCACCTATAAAGTTTACAATTCTTGTTCATGTTTTTAATCATAAATGAATGAGTAACCATATTATTAATCTTAAAACAACATTCTCCAAACATATTATATTCAAAAATTCGAAATCCTCAAACAAAAGTAGTTATATATTTTTGTTTTTAGATTTGTAGTTCAAACAAAATCCTTTGAAAGTAAGATACTCCTAAAAGAGAAATACATATCCAAGATTCAAATAGAACAAAGAATCAATTAATTTTATTTTTTTCTTCTTCTCACACATTAGTTCGAAAAGTAAGCCAATTGGCATAAGATTTTAAAATATGGGTCTATTTTGGTAGCATCATTACTTTAGTTGAATTTGCGTGTGATTATCCTTTTATTTTAGTAATTAAATAAATTATAAGAGATAAACAAATAAATTAAGACATGGTAACTGTTGAGTAAGTTGGGTTGTGTCCATCGTTTAACTCATCTTGACCTATATTTTTTCAGTGAGCAATCATTCTCGATTTTTGTTTCTATTGCAGTGTATCACATTCTATTCTGCAAGATTAAAAGTTACTATTGATATCTCGATCTAAGTTTGAGATAATCCTATTCCACTATTCCAGAGCCCTAAAGGTAGCCTATGGTATTAGCAAATTAATAAGTCTCAAATATAAGATGCAGTAATTGATTTTCCTAAGAGGTGCCAAATTTATTATTGACCAAATAACAAGTTGATAATGTCATTTGCTCTGACTATGACTTCTTCTTTTCTTATTTTATTTATATTCCAAGTCTATTAATATCATTTTTTAAAATATTATTTTAAAAAAAACATAAATTAATTTATTAAAAAGAAAATGAAAATTAAATTATATTTTTACACATATTTTTTTTTTCAAATTAATTATAGGTAATTATGTCATATAAAGTGAAGTGGTGAAAACAAAAAAAAATTAAAAATATTGGATTGCAGGCTTGCAGCTACAACTTATTTTTGATTTGTGAGGTATACAATAAAGAATGACCAAGTTGAAATTTTGATGAATGGAGCAGAAAAATACATGCCCTTTCGAAGGCATTAAAGTTCCTCCAACCTTTTCTTTTTAAGTCTCTTCTTTTCGTAGGAAATAAAAATAATATTGTTCTACTTTATTCATTTTATTTATTACCTGACGTTATTTGATTTGATATAAAATTTTAAAAAAGATTTTTTTTTAAATTTGTAATTTAAAATAGGGAAAAAGGGTCAAATATGCCCAAAACTATTCGAAAAGGTCTGGATATACCCTCCGTTTAAAGTTTGGTTCACTCATGCCCTCGCCGTTCAATTTTTGGTCCAAATATGCCCTTATGGCGTTAATTGCCATATTGGACATATCCAACTCATTTTTCATTTCTTTAAATGCCACATGGAATCTGCATATCATTTTGACCTTACCACATAAAATTTATGAAAATTGAAAGATATTCTGACTCATAAACACCCAATCCGACCCATGAATCAGCTGCTTTTAAATTCACTATCCGACCCGTTTCTAACAATTTTTTTTAATTTTTATTATTGCAGTAAATACTGAAAATGAGTAATTGATTAATAAAAAATAGGAAAAATATGAAAAAAAAATAATAAAATTAACGCCAAAAATTCACAAATACATATAGTAACCTTAAATCTAAAATTTCAATTTTTTTTAAATTTTTTATTTTTCGATATATCTCGAAAATGAGTAGTTGATTAATAAAAAAAATATGAAAAATATGAAAAAAATATAAATTAACGCCAAAAGTTCACAAATAAATATAGTAACATTTCAATCTTTATTTTTTTTTAATTTTTATATTTTTCGGCAAATCCCGAAAATGAGTAATTTATTAATTAAAAGGGAAAAATATGAAAACAAAATAAAAAATATACGTCAAAATTCACAAATAAATATAGTAAACTTAAATTCAATAATTTCAATAATTTTTTTATTTTATATTTTCATATTTTCCTAATTTTCATTTGTGAATTTTTTGCGTAATTTTTATAATTTTTTGTTCATAAACTCATTTTTGGGATTTGTCGAAAAAATAAAAAACTAAAAAATGTTGAATTGTTGAATTTAAGGTTACTTTATTTATTTTTTAATTTTATATTTTTTCATAATTTTTATTAATCAATTACTCATTTCTGAATTTATCGAAAAAATAATTTTTTTGTTAAAAAAGTGTTTAAATTAAATTTAAGGTTACTATAATTATTTATAAATTTTTGACGTTAATTTTATACTTTTTTCATATTTTCCTATTTTTTTTATTAATCAATTACTCATTTTCGGAATTTATCAAAAAAATAAAAATTAAACAAGATTATTAAAAATTGGTCGGATAATTTATTTAAAAGGGGGTTGATTTGTGGGTCGGATTATGTATTTATGAGTCCAAATATCTTTCCATTTTCATATAAACGTTATGTGGTAAGGTCAAAATGACTGGCAATTCCATGTGGCATTTAAAGAAATTATTAACGAGTTGGATATGTCCAACATGGCAACTAACGCCCTTAAGGGCATATTTGAACCAAAAGTTGAACGGCGAGGGCATAAGTGAACCAAACTTTAAACGGAGGGTATATCTAGACCTTTTCGAATAATTTAGAGGCATATTTGACACTTTTCCCTTTAAAATAAGATATTTGTGTAACTATAAATCATTTCATTAAGTAAAAATAATTATTTAAAGTTAAACTAATGCTAAAATATATATGTATCATTCTTTTTATACTGATTAAAAATAGGGCAACTTTCACATATAGCAAACAAAAAATTCATATTTGTATGCAATAGCAAACTTTGCATAATTGCGCTCCATAGCAAACATAAAACTGTATAATTTGATATACATATACAATTGTATAATTTGCTGGCCTAAATTGTATAATTCGCTGGCCTAAATTGTATAATTTGCTGTCTATTTCGCTGCACTTGTATAATTGTTTTGCATACAGTTGAATCGAATTAAAATGTATGTATATTGCATAATTATAAGTGTATAGCAAGAAGATATATGTTTTTCTCGCTTTATACAAAAACAGAAACACAATATATATACACTTCTGTTGTATAAAGTTAGAGAAAATTGTATTTCACTGCAATTGTATAATTCGTTGACCTTTTTCTTTGCAATATTTGAAGTAAAATGTTTGTAAATTGTATAATTAAGTGTATAACACGAAGATATACATTTTTGCATGTGTATATACAATTTTCTCTCGGTTTATACAAAACAGAAACAGAATTATACACTTCTGTGTATAAAGCGAGAGAGGCGAGCGAGAATGGAGAGCGACGAGCGAGATTTTTGGGAGAGAGACGCTGTCAAATTTTAGCTAATGTTTGCTATGGATCACAATTAAATCAAACCCTAGCTATTCCATTTATTTAGGTTATTAGTTTGCTATTATATACAATTTTCCCTTAAAAATATTGCATCATATAAATTGATATATATATATAAATTAAATCTTAAGGGAAAAAAGGTACATGGCTACCAAGTAATAATGCAAATGGAACAAGTAAAGTCGTGTGACGAGAAAAAAATAAATAGAGAAACAAAACATTTTAGGTCAAGGAATAAAAAATAATAATATGTGGATGTCCTTCAAAAATAGCGAAGAAAGACAAGTTAAAACAAATTTTACTTTTCGGGGAAAATGAAAAATAAAATAGAAAAGTATTAAAAATATTTTTAAATTTGATGCAATTTATTATTTTTGTCTCTGAATTATAATTATAATTGTGTCACGATCCAAAACGAGTCGTGAGTGGCAACCACACTTAACTTACTAGGTGAGCGAACCAACAAATCTAAACCCCAACATTTACCAATAGTTCAACTATGAATAACAAAAATAATGCGGAAGATCCAAAACTTATTAATGTAACTAATTAAATAGGCTTCTAAAGTTTAACACTTATTATCCCCAAAATCTGGAAGTCATCACATCAAGAACATCTATCCTCAAATTACCAAGTCTAGAGTATTTAAGAAACCAAAATAAGTAAAAAGATGGTCCATGTCCGAAATTCAAAGACATTAAGACGTGAATGAGAGAATCCAGCACGAGCTAGAAATAATAGCTCACCGAGAACTCTGATGTGCTGGGGACTGACTAAAGCTGAGGGCGAGTCGAAGTCGATGGTACACTTGCTGCACTCCACAAAAGAACAAAGAGGAAAATACAAGTAGGGGTTAGTAGGAGTAACACGTACTGAGTAGGTATCATCGGCCAACTCAAAATAGAAACCAATATACATTGAATAATAATATAAAATCAACTACAATACTTAACAGGTGGCAAAACACAACACATGAACCATTGACAACAACAACATAACATGTACACCATCAATCACAACTTCAAGCAAAACTATGAGGACTCATGCCTCCACACCATACTCATTTGAAATATAGGTTCTTTGAGGTTAAGGGTACGTTTGGATGAGCTTAATAAAAGCAGCTTTAAAAAACTACTTTTGAAAGTGCTGAAACTTATTTTTAAAGTAAGCAGTTATGCGTTAGGATAAAAGTGCGTTGAAGTTAAAAAAAGTTGTTGATGTGTTTGGCAAATAAGTGCTGATAAATAACTTTTTAAATCAAAATGTCTGAAATACCCTTAAAAGCTGTTAACATAATAAAAGTTAATTACTTTATATTTTACAGCCATAAATAATTATATTTGCTATCATTCACATATTTCTTTCTCATCACAAATTATTTATAAGAGAAATATAAAATTATTATAGATTTTAAAGATATATAATTTGAATAGATTAAAGAACGATTTAAGATTTATTTTAGTTTCATCCATAGGTTATAATAATTGTCTAGCATTCACATATTTCTTTATTATCACAAATTATTTATAAGAGGAATATAAATTTTTATTGAAGTTATATGTGCATTTATTTTACATTTTAATAATATATAATTTGAATAGATCGAAAGATTTAAGATTTATTTTATTTTCATTCATTAGTAATAGTAATTGTCTATCATCCACACGTGAAAAGGGAAAGTAGAAGAAGAAAGATGTTAGGGTTATGTGAGTAATTTGGAGATTGTATAAAAATATTAAGGGCAAAAAGGTAAAAATGTGGTCAACTTAAAACAGCTTATAAGCTGGAAAAAAAGCACCCCTACCCCAGCTTTTAACTTTTGGCTTAAAATAAGTTTTTTTTTAAACTTAAAATAAGTTGTTTTGAGTATTGCCAAACAGATAAATAAGTCAAAAACCAGCTTTTAAGTCAGTTTGACCAGCTTTTAAGCTGAGCCAAACAGGCTCTAAGTATATTAAGTTACTTCAAGATTCCTTTCCTTTAATGTCATTGTGTCGGAACGTGACACTCCGATCCCATATACCGTGTCGGAACGTGACACTCCGATCCCATTACTGTGTCGGAACGTGACACTCCGATCCAATTATCTTATTATTTTATTTCATCAAGCCTTCTTATTCAAGGCGTCATTGTAATAGAGAGGGTTCAAGGTTAGAAATTCAATAGTCTCATTATTTTAGGCCAACCACAAACCACACAATCAAAACATACAACCACACAATCAAGTACATAGGAGACTTTACAATATCACTCAATACATATCAATCGCTATTTAGAGTTTATCTATCACATAGAAATAAACCATAACCTACCTCCACCGAAGAACCGAAGTCGAGCAACTACTTTTCCAATATCTTTCCCTTCCTTATTGCCTCCGAACCCTTCCGATCTATCAAGTATATATATATATATATATATATATATATATATATATATATATATATATATATATATATATATATATATGTAAGGTGTAAGTTAGCAAGACCATAAATACTCCGATGATTCTGTGTCTAGCTATACCCATCAATCCACCTGATTCTATAATCAATATCTTAAAGTTCAACCTAAAGATAAGTCTTACTTCCTCCCATTAGCACAATTTAATGAAAATTAAGTAATTCAATAAACCTAATATTTAATTATCTATCTCAATATATTAAAAACTTAACTTGATAACATGATAATAATATTAATAAGCTAATTCCTATACCACTGGTGACGAAACCAGTGGTAAGCTCAACCAACTTTAATTCTATTCATTTTTTAATGAGCACCTAAGCAGTAGCATTTATGTTTCTCCATTACAAAATTTTAAATGTTTTACTTTTCAATTTCATCAAAGGCACATATTTAATTTTAGAATTTGTTATCACAGGTACAAAGAGGAGTTGGTCAATTCGCCTTTTTCCAATTAACATTATTATAAACTAATTCTAAACTTAACATTAAAATAATATAGATTTCATATCCCAACCATTAACTATCCACCATTATCGTAGGATATTACATTGATTAATATATTATTGTATTTTGAATCCATCTAATACTTATATAAATTCAAAAGGGACATTAATTAGCAACTACCCAACAGAAAACAAATTGGAAGGGGTTATGAAGGTTAGTAATACCTGGGTTGCTGCCTTCGATGTGCGGCTTTCTTTTCTTCTCTTCTTCTTTTTCTAAAGACCAAATTCTAACCCTAATTATCATATAATCAACTATACAATTTGATAAAAGTGACCCATTATTTATTTTAATATTATTTTCTTAACCACTAACTAAATAAATTAGTAAAACTACCCCATTAATGTCATAGTTATAATTATGAATAGTTCAAAACACCCATTTAAATCTATCGAAAAAGTATTTTATCAAAAAAAAAAAACTCTAGTACTCAAAAAACCAAATGGGTTGTTACATTAGATACCAATTTACCCATCGTTCGTCCTCGAACGATCATAAGAAGAAAGTCGAGGGCGAGAAAGAGTACCTAAATATATAAAAAGATGTGGATATCTTTCTTGCATATCGATCTCACTCTCCCAAGTGGACTCTTCAACTGGCCGATTCTTCCACTGAACCTTGATAGATGCAATCTCCTTTGATCTCAACTTGCGGACCTCCCTATCTAGAATAGCAACCGGCTCCTCCTCATAAGACAGATTCTCATCAAGAGAGTTGAATCCCAACGAATAATATAGTTTCCATCACCATGGTATTTCTTCAGCATAGACACATGAAATACCGGTGCACTCCTGACAGCCCTGGAGGCAAGGCTAATTCATAGGCCACCTCTCCCACGCGCTTAAGTACTTCAAATGGTCCAACATACCTCGGACTTAGCTTACCTCTCTTACCGAATCGCATCACACCTTTTATGGGGAAAACCTTCAGCAAGACTTGTTCACCCTCCATAAAATCCAAGTCTCTAACCTTTCGATCTACATATTCCTTCTGCCTACTCTGAGCTGCTAAAAGCTTTTCTTGAATAAATTTCACTTTCTTTAATGATTCCCTCAGAAAATCAGTACCCCAAGGTCTAACCTCAAATGCATCAAACCAACCAATGGGAGACCTACATCTCCTCCCATACAATGCCTCAAATGGAGCCATATCAATACTCGAATGATAACTATTGTTATACGAAAACTCTGCTAAGGGTAAAAATTTATCCCAATGACCACCAAATTCTATCACACATGCACGAAGCATATCCTCCAACACTTGAATCGTTCGCTCAGACTGACCATCGGTCTGAGGGTGAAATGCAGTACTAAGATCCAGTCTAGTACCTTATTCAGCATGTAATGTCCTCCAAAACTTAGAAGTAAATTGCTACCTCTATCTGATATGATGGAAAGTGGAACTCCATGCAATCAAACAATCTCAGAGACATAGAGTTTGACTAACTTCTCTGCATTGTAAGTCATCTTAACCGGAATGAAGTGAGCAGACTTAGTTAACCTGTCAGCAATTACCCAAATAGAATCAAACTTACCCAATGTCTTTGGAAGACCAACTACGAAATCCATTGCAATCCTTTCCCACTTCCATTCAGGAATGGGCATCCTCTGAAGTGTACCTCCAGGCCTGTGATGTTCATACTTTACCTGCTGACAATTCGGGCATTGGGCAACAAAATCAACAATGTCACGCTTCATTCTACTCCACCAATAATGTTGCCTTAGATCACGATACATCTTGGTTGCACCAGGATGTATAGAATACCTCGAAATATGAGCCTCTGTAAGAATAGTGTGAATCAAATCATCTACACGGGACACACATACCCTTCCCTTAATCCTCATGACGCCTTCTTCATCAATTATTGCCTCTTTACCCTCTCCTCGCAATACCATATCTCGAATTCGGCTCAGCTTCTCATCAGCAAACTAATTTCCCTTAGTCTTGTCAAGAAAAGAATATCTTGCCTCCACACAGGCCAAAAATCCTCCTTTCTCCAGTACTTCCAGCCTCATAAAGTCATTAGCCAGAGTCTGAACCTCTCTAGCCAATGGGCGTCTAGAAACCTGTAAGTGGGCTAAACTACCCATGCTCCCTGCTTTTCTACTTAAAGCATCTGCCACAACATTAGCTTTTCCTGGGTGATACAAAATAGTAATATCATAGTCTTTCAATAGTTCCATCCACCTCCCCTGCCTCAAATTCAAATCTTTCTGAGTAAAGACATATTGTAAACTACGATGATCTGTATAAACTTCACACTTGACCCCATATAGATAATGTCTCCATTGATTTAATGCAAATACAACTGCAGCCAACTCAAAATCATGGGTCGGATAGTTACGTTCATGCACTTTTAATTGCCTCGAAGCATAAGCAATTACATTCCTCTCCTGCATCAGCACTGCACCCAAACCAGAATAAGATGCATCACAATAAACAATAAAATTCTTACCTTCCACTGGCAAGGTAAGAATTGGTGCAGTAGTCAACAAGGTCTTGAGTTTCTGGAAGCTTTCTTCACATTCGTCCGACTATATAAATGGAACATTCTGCTTAGTCAAATTTGTCAGCTGGGAAGCAATAAAGAAAATCCCTTGACAAATTGACGGTAGTAGCTATCTAAACCAACAAAGCTCCTTACTTCTGAAACATTATGTAACGACCTATTTAGTCGTTTTGAGCAGCAGATTTTATTTCTGGAAAAATTGGCTGAGGCAACGGACCCCACGACGGACCGTCACAGGCAAGACGGACCGTCGCAGGGTCTCGTTTCAGCATACTTAGAAATTCTGAAATTGGGTACTGAAAATCGACTCTCTGTAATCTGTGACGGACCTGCAGGACGTGCCGTCACATCCACGACGAGCCGTCGTAATATCCGTTGCAAAACACTTCAACTCTTGAGAATTTGGTACAGGAAACGAGTCTCTAACCGTCATGACGGAGGTACAGGATGGACCGTCACAGGTGTGACGGGCCGTCACAGTCCACGTGAGTCCTAAGGGGCTGCGACGACCTGCGTGACGGACCGTCGCAGGCACGATGGGCCGTCACAGGTTGCGCAAATCCCAGGCAGAATCGGATTTCTCTACACGTTTTAAGGGTCGTTTTGGACTATTCTTTCCTTAATTATAAAGTTAGAGGGTTAATATTAATAAGTCTAATTACTTGGGGGTTAAAAGAGGTAACCTTAAGTTAATTAGTGGGTTTTATTGTCCTCTTTTACACTTAATTATATGTTAATTAGGGTAAAAGAAAGAGGGTTTGAACATAAGAAAACAGAAAAAGAACAAGAAAGAGAGAGAGAGCAGTCGATCAAAGAGGAGAAAACAAAGCTTGGGAAATTGCTTGTTGATTCTAGTCTTCGGTGGAGGTAGGTTATGGTTTCTTTTACGATATTCGTAGTGAACTCTTAATAGTGAATGATATGTATTGATAGTATTGTAAACTCTGCTATGTGTTTAATTGTATGCTTGCATGATTGTGATTATGAAATTGTGATAAACTAAGCATGATGAAGTTATTAAATCCTAAATCTTGAAAGGAAACCCTAATTCATGTGTTAATGATGATGCCTTAGTATAAAAGAAGGCTTGATAAATTATATAATGAGATTGATGATGCCTTAGTGTAAAAGAAGGCTTGATGAATTAGGGGATCGGGTGCCACGTTCCGGTACCAGGATAGAATGAGGATCGGAGTGTCACGTTCCGACACCAGGATAGTATATGGATCGGGTGCCACGTTCCGGTACCAGGATAGAATGAGGATCGGAGTGTCACGTTCCGACACCAGGATAGTATATGGATCGGGTGCCACGTTCCGGTACCAGGATAGTATATGAGGATCGGAGTGCCACGTTCCGGCACCAGGATAGAAATAGAGGAGCGGAGTGTCACGTACCGACACAAGAGGAAGAAAAATAATGAATCTTAAAAGATAATGAATATACTCAATCTAATGAACCCAATTCCCAAATGAGTATGGTATTGAGGCTTGAGTCCTCATGTGTGAACTTAGTGGAAATTGTTAATGATATAGTACTTGTTGTTGCTCCATGTTAAGCATCATAGTTGATTTTATGATATTACTTGATATATATTATCTTCTATTTTGAGTTGGCCGATGATACTTACTCAGTACTTGTGGTTGTACTGACCCCCTACTTTTATGTTTTCTTCTTTGTTATTTGTGGAATGCAGCAAACGTTCCGTCGTCTTCAACTCAACAGTAGATCTAGCCAGTCTTCACTTCATCGGAAATTCAGGGTGAGCTAATGCGTCTAGCTTGGACTGGATCTTCTTCTTCAAGTCTTGATGCCTTGAACTTCCGGCATGGACTAGCTAGTATTTGTTTTAGCTTCTTAGACAGTTTTAGTTTAGCAATTTGAGATAGATGTTCTTGTAATGATGACTTCCAGATTTTGGGGATAATAATAATAGTTTTGAATTGTTTTTATTAATGAGTTAAGTCTTCCGCACTATTTTCTGTTGATATAAATTGAAATGTTAAGGTTTAGATTGGTTGGTTCGCTCATATAGGAGGGTGAATGTGGGTGCCAGTCGCGTCCCCGATTTGGGTCGTGACAAACTTGGTATAAGAACATTAGGTTCATTGGTCTCATCACACAAGAACGAGTCTAGTAGAGTCTTAAGGACGGTAGGGGGACGCCTTTACTTTTCTTTGAGAGGCTATAAGACTTTAGGAAAATTCCATTCTTTCATTCTTCTTTCGTGCTACTACTTGAGTCCAATTGGTATCTAGGTGATACAAATTGGTATCTGACCATCTTCATTCTATTTCGCAGATGGTTAGAACTAGAGCAACGACCGCACCAGCAGCAACAACGGAAAGACAAGAAACGACTGAGCCAGCCACTAGGGCTGTAGCTCGAGGAAGAGTAGCGGCAAGAGGCCGTGGAAGAGGTCGTGGGAGGACGTCCTCTAGAGGAAGAGGACGAGCCCCTAGCCCATCTGATACTGGGGCGGTGACTCCTCCACCGACCGAGGAGGTGATAAGAGAGGGTGAGGAAGGGCAGAATGAACAAGTGCAAAATGAGGAATTGCCACCCCAACCTACCCCAGAGATGATCAACCAGGTACTTGCTTATCTTAGCGGGTTATCCGATCAGGGTCAGACACCTCCAGTGGTTTCTGCACCAACACCTCCGGTTTCAGAGATACGACATGCGGCTACTTTGGCTCCCCGCATGGATGCATCATTGGAGATAGGCACATTTCCACGTCTGACTACTGGGCCTATAATGACAAATGATCAGCATGAACTTTTCAGTAAGTTCTTGAAATTGAAACCTCCAGTCTTTAAGGGTGCAGAATCTGAGGATGCTTACGATTTCCTGGTTGATTGTCATGAGCTACTACACAAGATGGGTATCGTAGAACGGTTTGGCGTTGAGTTCGTGAGTTATCAGTTCCAAGGGAACGCCAAAATGTGGTGGTGGTCACATGTTGAGTGTCAACCAACAGAGGCACCACCTATGACTTGGGAATCATTCTCTAGCTTGTTTATGGAGAAGTATACCCCAAGGACTTTGAGGGATAGAAAAAGAGATGAGTTCTTGAGTTTAGAGCAAGGAAGGATGACGGTTAATGCATACGAGGCTAAATTTCGCGCACTATCCAGATATGCCACCCAACTCTGTTTCAGTCCACAAGAACGGATTCGCCGTTTTGTGAAGGGGTTGAGGTCAGAATTGCGGATTTCGGCCTTACAGATAGCGGCTACGGCAAAATCCTTCCAAGAGGTGGTAGACTTTGTGATAGAGGTGGAAGGAGTGAAGTCAGATGACTTCACCACGACGTCGACATCAAAGAGGTTTCGAAAGGGAGGTGAGTTCAACGGTTCATATACTAGAGGACAGAGTTCTGGAGGCTACTCAGTTCGACCAATTCAGTCTTCACTACAGACTGTAGTTGGGGGTCCACCTCAGACCGGTCAACACTTCTCTGAGAGGCCGATGCGTGAACCCAGAGAATGTTATGGATGTGGGGAGATTGGACACATTAAGAGGTATTGTCCAAACCAGAGTTACAGAACCCCACCAGCTAGAGGTAGAGGTGGTCATGGTAGAGGCCGTTATTCTGGAGGGCGTGGTGGCCGAGGTAATGGTGGTCACCGTAATGGTGGTCACCAAAACGGCAGAGGTGATGGGCAATCTGGAGCCCCTACATCACAACATGGTAGGGGCAACGGGCAAACCAACGAAAGGGCCCATTGTTATGCTTTCCCTGGGAGATCGGAGGCAGAAACATCTGATGCTGTTATCACAGGTAATCTTCTGGTTTGTGATTGCATGGCTTCCGTATTGTTTGATCCTGGATCCACATTTTCTTATGTATCTTCCTCATTTGCTAATGGTCTAAATTTACATTGTGAATTACTTGACATGCCTATTCGTGTTTCTACTCCGGTGGGTGAGTCTGTGATAGTTGAAAAGGTATATAGGTCTTGTTTGGTGAATTTCGTGGGGAGTACCACTTATGTAGATTTGGTTATCTTAGAAATGGTTGACTTTGATGTAATTCTGGGTATGACTTGGCTTTCCCCGAATTTTGCGATTTTGGATTGTAATGCTAAAACAGTGACGTTAGCCAAGCCTGGGACAGATCCGTTAGTGTGGGAGGGTGACTACACTTCCAACCCGGTGTGTATC